>BQKN01000445.1:393431-410490 GCA_022839385.1 Asparagus kiusianus | reverse complement strand
TGAATCAACCATGCAGATTCAAGTTCGCCTGAACTGATCAAGCTTCGCCTTGATAGCTCGTGCAAAGTTAAATCCGCATGAACACTTAACTTCGCCTACAAGAGTTGAGTTCGCCTGAACACTTAACTTCACCTACAAGGTTCGCCTGCATGTTCCAACTTGCCTGCAAGTTCATCAATCTTGCCTGTACTGTCAAGCTCACCTGAACGTCAAGTTTTCCTGCACTGTTTGACCAAGTCAGCCACTAATGCTTAAAATGTGGAAGTGGTTACGCCCATTTCCCACGTTCCTAGGAGGTGGTTACATGCCATTCTCCTCTATAAATAGTCCCTAATGGATACCAAAAAGGGTACCTAGCATTGGACGAAAGAGTTTATCTAATACTCTAAGCCTTGTTCAACTTCTTCTCACTGCGCTTTTCATTGGAGTTTGATTTAGCGAGAAGAAGTGATCTACGCTTATATCGCTATACTGCTTCTTCACGGATCTTCATCTATACTTGTTTGAAGAATTGTTTGATAAAGAGCCATAAGACTGTTCTTTTGTGCTTTAATTATTTTAGTTAGTTGTATTCAAACTTGTAAGTTTAGCGGCGTACTCAAATCGAGGTAATTAAGGGTTGGCGTACTCAAGGCGGAGTAATTGAGTGTTTGAATAGCTAGGGCTAGGTTTCTTCTAGTCATTGTAAAGAGTTAGGTTAGATGATTTGTTTCGGGTAGACTCTATGGCGCGGTCTTTGAAGCCTATTGAATCGAGTTGTAATTCAGGTGAATTTTGACCATAGTGAGGAAGCTCTTTCTCTAGAAGGAAGAATGGACATAGGATTTTGACCCGAATCACTGTAAAAATCTCGTGTGTTTCTGTGTTATAGTTTGGTTTTAGTTTTTGTTTATTATTTTCCTGCTGCTTATTCTGAGATAATCGAAAAATTATAGCAATCCTATTCACATCCCTCTAGGCTTGCACCCTAGTTCCAACAAAAAACGAGATAATAACCTGTTATAAACCCTAAAAATACTAAATATTAATCTCCATAGAGAAGTCGACACATGTCTTACACTCTGCCTAACCAAACTAATTCAGAACCAGGATAATATCTGACTCGGCACGGCCGACTTGATTGGCCAACATCTCGCATAACCGAGTCAAAAGGCGGTACTACTCGGCCAACCTCTCAATTAACCACCAGCAATATGACTCGGCCCACTGTTCGATCGACATCTCATGTAATCAAGTCAAAAGACAATACTTCTCGGCCCTGGCCCTAAGGAGTCGAAAGACGGCAGCTACCTCGAATGCCAGCTGACTACTCTCGCATTAATTGCACTAACAACATCATTATTACCTTAGACCCCATAGTCTTTATGACACATCGGACTCAGTCAGCACCATGCATCTGCTGTCATTCCTATAATAAATGACCAGGTAACTCACCTCATTCAGCAACCGACACATAGCACATGTCTGCCGACTTAGCTGTCTAGTTGGACTCGGTCCAAATTACTTTCTTGCCTCTCAAACCCATTATAAAAGGAGCGGCACTGCATGAGGTAACTCTCTCTGATTTTTTAACGTAACAAAGAGCAAACACTATACTTCCCCACTCAAGATTACCTACTGACTTGAACGTGAGAGGAACAATCGAAGAGCCCAACTCCGCTTTTGATCTTGATATTTATTTAATCAATTTTCCTCATATATTAATTAGCATAAAAATATTACAGATATATGTAAATATGAAAACCAATGTGTATCTGTGTAAATATGAAAACCAAGTAGCACATCACGCTCACATGGAAATTGGAAAATATCTAAGAATATTCTAACGATTTGCTCTCGGAAGGTATGAATGTGCAATTATTTGAAAACATTAGGTGTTTAAGGGCCTGTTTGGTTCAATAGAGGGTAGGAATAGGATTAGGAATCCTATTTTATTTATGGATTCCAACCTAATCCATAAAAAAATTTATAGACAAGTTTTAGTTTTATGGAATCCTATTTTTTTGTATTCTATGTTTGTTTCACCCAAATGATTAGGAATAGGATTAGGAATCGTTTAAAAAAGAGGAGAGGTGTCAGAAATTCCACCCAATTCCTAGCAAATGGAGTGGATTTGGATTTCCTAAAATATACACTATTTGAGCCACTTTATAGATTAGCAATTCTATAAAAATTTTTTGAACCAAACTCAGGATTAGGATTCATTTGGAATCCATTAATTACGAAAACGCCATTGTCAGGTCCAAATACCATTCCTATTAACAAACAGGCCCTAAGTGTAACCGAATACAATTGGGAGTATACATGTGGAAAGTAGGTGAAAATATAAGGTATTCAACTGTAATTAAGAAAAAAAAAGAAATTCTGAGGATTGTCCATGTACATACACACAGACGACCCCAAAATTGCCCTTGTAATTGCACCGAAATCTAGATAATCCAAAAACTAAACCTTTGTGCTATTTTCGCAAACTGAAACAGCATGATATCACTCACAGAAGATAAAGAAAGAAAAAAAAGAAAAAGAAAAACCCAGAATGAACGTTCTCTCTCTTAGCCCCATCTCCATCTCTCTCCACCATCACCAACACTCTCCCTTCTCAAAACCCATTTCCAGTTCAACTCCATCCTCCTCCTCTTCCTCCACTCTCTCTTCCTCAACTCTCTCATGCTCCCCAGTCTCTCCCAAATCCTTTACAGCCTGCAACAGCAAAAACAGAGGAAACCCTCTCGATGAATCCTCGTTTCTGGACGAGGATGGAGTTGTTGAGGACATGGATGGCTATCTCAACCACCTCTCTCTTGAATACGAGTCAGTTTGGGACACCAAGCCCTCTTGGTGAGTTTCTAGTTTCTGATTTCTTGGCTATTTACTCAAATCTGATTATATTGGACGTGCATAGCTAAAATTTTGGTATTTTTCTTAAAGATTTATTATTATTATTTTTTAATTTTTTATTGGCGGAGAGATCCTTCATGGGTCTTGTAGATGTTGGATATTTAGGTACAATTTATGTTTGAAATCAGTCTATATTGGCTTGTTATTATAGGAGCCAAGGACTGAGTAAATTTAGTTAACTTATTTTGATTTTTATACTTGGATGAATAGAGCTTTACTAAGTCAGGAACAGAGGCAATGAGCATGGTGATAGGAAATTTTTCTTGATGTCTCCTAATGCGGGAATGCTGAATAAAGGTATAAATGGCTGTAATTTGTGAACTATGAAGATGCAAATTGTGAAAACGCTGAAGAAATTGTGAAAAACGTGAAAAATAACCCAAAACAGACTCCACCACAGCCTGATGTGGTGTCTGCCATGAGTGTGGCAGAATCTGCCCTGTCTGCCATGGGTGTGGTCTGCGCCACCCCCTGGTGTGGCAGACTCGTTTTTAGAATCCTACTTTGTTTGGGATTGTGTTTTATTATAAATAGGACCACGTTTTTTAGGGTTTCTCAAAGAGAGAAAAGGAGAGAATTTGCATTGTTTTGAGCACTTTAAGAGGGAGATATTGTGAGGGAGTTGAGAGCTTTGGTTAGGGTTATATTTGAGTAATTTTGTGAGTTGTAACCCGTTGTATTTCTCCTTCATATAGTGAAATCTCCCCATCCTCTCCCCGTGGACGTAGACAATTATCGATCCACGTAAATTCCTGTGTTTGTGTGTGATTTTGGTTATTATTTTGTGAATTGCACTTGTGTTTGGTTTTGGTTTTTCTTCTCTCATCTCTCACCGACTCGTTTGGTTGTGGAGCACGCTTCCGCACGACGTGCAATAAGTGGTACCAGAGCTCAGATTTTAGATCTAGGGTTTTGAATTAGGTGGAGGAAGATTCAGTTGGAAGCTTGGTTCTTGGAGTTCTAGGCTTTGGTGGAGTTAGGGTTTGAAGTTGCCGTTAAAGATCTCGCTTTCCTCGTGTGGTTAGGAGTTTTATTTGGAATCCAATCTAGGGTTCAGTTGAGTAACTTCTAAATTCTATAAAGTTTGAATCTTTCTTTGCAATTTGGAGTTTGTGATTATGGGTGAAAAAATTGGTGAAAGCAGCAAGATGATGAGTACAGTTAAAGTGCGTTTTCAGAACACTAAGATTAGTGTAGTGAAATATGACGGTAAAATCAATTTTGGTTTGTAGATGAGCGACGTACAGGATGCGCTCAATGCTCAGAATTTGAAGGAGACCATCATGGTCAATGTGAGGCCATCTAAATATAAAGATACGGTATAGGAAAAGATGAATAGAAACGCTTGTGGGGTGATAGGTCCTGTTTGGAACAGGAGCTGAAATATAATGTGATTGGGGTGACGTCTGCGATGAAGATGTGGGAAATTCTCAACAATAAGTATCTTACGAAGAGTGTTGAGAACAAGTTGCATTTGCTGTGTAGGTTATTCAGATTTCAGATGTCCCGAGGCACCTCACTAGCGGCTCATGTGAACAACTACACTAAGTTATTATCAGACTTTGCGAATATGGATGAGAAGATCACAGATGAGTACAAAGCTATTATTCTTTTGGGCTCCATACCGGATGAGGAGTATGATACATTCGTGCTTACTTTGCTGAACGGGAGATCTTCTATCAGCTATAGTGAAGTGACTAACGCGTTGACGAACTACGATTTGAGGAGGAAGGATAAGGAAACTTCCCGCGCTAGTACTTCAGGCGAGGCCTTGTCGACGAGAGGTAGAAGCCCATATCCGAAAGGTGGTAATAGAGGGAGGTCAAAGTCAAGAAGCCGCCACCAATTAGCAAAGAACCAATGCGCATTCTGCAAGGAGCAGAGACATTGGAAGAGAGACTGTCCGAAGCTCAAGGAGAAGGAGAATGGCAAGAAAAAGGGCCGAAGGCCAATGAGGTGAACGTTACGAAAGGCGATGATTCCGATGATTCGTGCTTTTCTCTACTGATTACTTCGGAGGTGAACCATTTGGATGCATCGGATTGGATGCTTGATTCTGACGCTACTTATCATGTGACTCTTAGGAGAGATTGGTTTTCATCGTTTGAGAGACTCGACAGGGGTATTGTTGTCATGGGAAATGATCAATCCTGTGGCATTTATGGGATAGGTATTGTGAGGATTCGGATGCACGATGGAGTAGTCCGTGAGTTGAAGGAGGTGAGATTTGTTCCTCAACTAAAGAAGAATCTTATCTCAGTTGGAGCTTTGGAGGCGAAGGGATTCAAGGTGACTTTCGAAAATGCTGTAGCGAAGGTTACTAAGGGATCTTTGGTGGTGAAGAAGGGAGTCCGCAGTCAAAATTTATACTATCTGAAGGGGAGCACCGAGATTGGCCAGGTTGCTTCGGCTACTTCAGAGGCGGACATGAGTAGGCTTTGGCATTACAGGTTAGGGCACACAGGAGAGAAGTCACTGCAGACTTTGTGCAAGCAGGAGCTATTAAAGGGAGCCAAGAGTGATAAAGTGGAATTATGTGAGCAATGTGTTCTTAGTAAGAAGACGAAGGTGAAGTTCGGGACTGCCATTCATCAAACGAGGGGCATCCTGGACTACGTGCACACAGACGTTTGGGGTCCCACCAAAACTGCATCACTTGGTGGTCGACATTGGTTCGTCACGTTCGTTGATGACTATTCTAGGCGTTGTTGGGTGTACACCATGACGAAGAAGAGTAAAGTCCTAGATTTGTTTGTGGAGTGGAAAAAAAAGATTGGAACTGCAGACCGAGAGAAAGATCAAGACGTTATGATCCGACAACGGTGGTGAATATACTTCAAACCCATTTCTGCAGCTATGTCGAGACGAGGGCATAGAGAGACATTTCACAGTTAGTCATACACCGCAGCAAAATGGGGTGACAGAGAGGTTGAATCGGTCTTTACTGGAGAAGATCCGATGCTTATTGTCGCAGAATGGTTTTGAGAAAATCTTTTGGGCTGAAGCACTTTCATATGTGAGCCACCTCATTAATAGGTTGTCTTCATCTGCGATTGAGGGAAAGGCCCCTATGGAGATGTGATCGGGAAAGTCAGCACATGACTATGCCCAGCTTAAGGTATTTGGTTGCCCTGTATATTATCATGTTAGAACTGATAAGTTGGAACCTCGAGCTAGGAAGGCCATATTCGTAGAATTCAAGCGTGGTGTCAAGGGATACAAGCTTTGGGATCCAGTTGATAAGAAGATTGTGCTGAGTAGAGACGTCACGTTTGATGAAGCTTTTATCTTGAAGCTTCCCAGCTCTCATCGGGTGGAGAGCGGCCCGACGGAGGAGATATCATAGGTGGTGGAGATTGATGTAGCTTCACGGTATCTAGATGGTGCAGTATCCATTAGAGTGCCAACTGAGGTGATGTCAGGCGAGCACGACGGTGATGCGGAGGATATGGGTACTCATATACAAGATCAAGAACCGACGGCTCAGGTTCAAGATTCTATTACGGTTCGGAGACAGAGGAGAGACATACGGGTGCCAACACGATATGCCGACACAGTTGCATATGTACTTCCGGTGGAGAGTATCGATGAGATGATACCTACTACCTTCAGAGAGGCCGAGAAGAGTTCGGAGGCTGATTCGTGGCAGGTAGCTATGCAGAAGGAGATGTAGTCTCTTCATAAGAACGATACATGGGAGCTTGTTGAGCTTCTAAAGGGGCGGAGGCGATTGGGTGCAAGTGGGTGTACACGAAGGAGGGCATTGAGGTCACTTTATTAAGGTTCAAAGCTAGGTTGGTTGCGAAGGGCTATGCACAGGAGGAAGGTATTGAGTATAATGAGGTTTTCTCTCCGGTGGTGAAGCATTCTTCGATTTGAATTCTGCTAGCTTTGGTGGCACAGTATGGATTAGAGTTAGATTAGTTGGATGTGAAGACGATATTTCTTCATGGTGATCTTGATGAAGAAATATATATGACTCAGTCATTGGGATTCCGAGCTGCAGGGAAAGATAAGTTGGTTTGCAGGTTAAAGAAATCGCTATACGGTTTGAAGCAGTCTCCTTGATAGTAGTATAAGCGATTTGATGGTTTTATGCTTGGTGATTCGTACACTCGGAGCCAGTTTGATCCTTGCGTGTATTTTCTCAAGTTGAGAGGAGGTGCGTACATCTATTTGTTACTTTATGTCGATGACATGTTGGTTGCCTCTACTTCCAGGTCGGCTATAGATGAGTTGAAAGTTCAGCTTTCAAATGAGTTTGAGATGAAGGACTTGGGTGAGGCCAAACGCATTTTGGGAATGGAGATCGGTAGAGACAAGAAGAATGACAGAATTTGTTTGACACAGGTGGCTTATTTGAAGAAGGTACTACAACGATTTCATGTTAGTATGGACGAAGCCAGTTAGTGTACCATTAGGAGCCCATTTGAAGCTTTCAGCTGGTCTTTCACTGAAGTCAGTTAAAGATCGAGAGTTGATGTCGAAGACTCCATATGCGAGTGCGGTTGGGAGCTTGATGTATGCGATGGTATATACGAGGCCGGATTTGTTATAGGCGGTGAGCATAGTTTCGAGATACATGCACCATCCAGGAGTGGGTCATTGGGACGCCGTGAGATGGATTTTGAGGTACATTCGAGGTACGCTCAATGTTGGTTTGATTTATGAGCGGGACACTACAGGTGGGCAGTTATGCATTGGATATGTGGATTCGGATTATGCCAGGGATTTGGATAATCCGACGGATATGCTCACTAAGGTGGTTCCGAGTAACAAGTTTGATCATTGTCGAAACTTATTGCATATTCGTGATTGTTGAGGCTGTTGATGACTCTTTGGATGAACTACGGGCGGCTTGATCCCTTGGGAGAGGGGGTACGTAGGTAACCATATTGGTACAACCGAGTTTGGAGAGACGACACATTGGTGCTCATGTTGGTGTCGGCTCAGTGTGGGGAACACTTCGCCGAGGTGGAGAATTGTGAAAACGGCGAAGAAATTATGAAAAACGTGAAAAACAACCCAAAACAGACTCCACCACCCTGGTGTGGTGTCTGCCATGGGTGTGGCAGAATCTGTCCTGTCTATCATGGGTGTGGTCTGCGTCACACCCTGGTGTGACAGAATCCGTCTTGTCTGTCATGGGTGTGATCTGCGCCACACCCTGGTATGACAGAATCTGTCCTGTCTGTCATGGGTATGGTCTGCGCCACACCCTGGTGTGACAGACTCGTTTTTAGAATCCTACTTTGTTTGTGATTGTGTTTTATTATAAATAGGACCACGTTTTTAGGGTTTCTTAAGGAGAGAAGAGGAGAGAATTAGCATTATTTTGAGCACTTTGAGAGGGAGATATTGTGAGGGAGTTGAGAGCTTTGGTTAGGGTTATATTTGAGTGATTTTGTGAGTTGTAACCCGTTGTATTTCTCCACCATATAGTGAAATCTCCCCATCCTCTCCCCGTGGACGTAGGCGATTGCCGAACCACGTAAATTCCTGTGTTTGTGTGTGATTTTGGTCGTTATTTTGTGAATTGCACTCGTGTTTGGTTTTGGTTTTTCTTCTCTCATCTCTCACCGACTCGTTTGGTTGTCGAGCATGCTTCCGTACGACGCGCAACACAAATGGTAGAAGAAGCTTTGAGCTACATTCTCAGCGTGAAAACTACAAGGTTAATTCCCTGAAATTGGAGACACTACTTTATTAGATACCTACACATAATTTGTGGTTGTTACCAAAATATGCTTCTCATCGTATCATTGAATCAAATTGCAGAAATTGCATGGTAAATTGCTGTGCTGGTTCTGACTACTGACTTATGAGGCAAATAAAATGGTTACAAGAAGGAACCATAGATAAACTATGTATGTAAAATTTTGGTGTATTGACAATTTGATTTGGGATTTCATTGTACCAACTAGTTTGCTAGGATAAGCCTGTAAAATACTTCAAGATTCAGGCACACTACTTTTATTTCTTACCTCGGAGCACATGGAATTTGATGTGCCTAGTTATATGGTAAGTCAACTTTGGAACCTGGATTAGCACTTAGAGTAAGTGTTGAGGAATTTTAGTCTCCTGCCTACTACAATCTCCCCCAACTCGGAAGCTAACCCACAATGAATAAGATAAAAAGTAACTGCAATCAAGAAGAAAGAACATCGAGATTTACGTGGTTCAGTCGACCAACTTTGACCTACGTCCACGGGCAACAATACGAGAAATCTACTATGTATCAGGGAGAACTACAAGAGGAACCGCTCAACTCTCGTCTCTCAATCTCTCAACCTCTCAACCTCACATACATAATCAACTCTCATATTATCTTCAAAACCCTCTCCTTACAATCTTTTGAACAGACAGAGACTGCAAAACCCTCTCCTAATAATGTATTTTTTTACAAGGACAAAGACTACGAAACCCTCGTCTCTCACACGATATTCTTGAATCAGGCTACGCCTTCTGCTAACCCTAGATTACAAGAATATTGGCTCTCTCTCATCTGCTTGGTTTTTCCTCCAACAATAGAAGAATATATATAGGAAAACCAAAACCCTATCTCTTGCCTACCTTCTTAATTAGAGTAGAATTCAAACTTCTAATCATGATGAGACCCAATCTTCAAATCATGATAGATCTTTAACCCTATCTAATTCTCATGAAGTTATACAAATAATCAAAGACTCCACCTTTGATTTGATTCCCAAACTCCCTTGAAGATATATCATCGCCATCTTGAAACTTTACCTCTCCTGCTAGAGTCGTTTATTTCTTTCGCACTTCAAATTGAAGCACCTGCACTCCAACTGGAACGTCCCGTGACCCTTGCTATCTTCTGCTTCGTCGTGGTGCCTCCACCTCTTTCGTGTACACCACGAGATCTTCGCCACCTCTAACATCAGAAGCAAATTGACCATCTTGTCCTCCCAACTTGAGCCTGACAATAGCCTTCCCCTGCATATTGTCATTATGCTCCACTTGTATCGCTCGTCTCAAACTATATTAGTGTATCTCTCCTACTCCACACTACGAGCCGGATGACGCTATCTCCTTTATCACTTGGTTTGGACCGAATATTATCGCTCATCGTCTTCAAGTCCAACGCCACCATCTCCATCAGCATGTGTGTCACTCAGTCATACATGCTTGCAAGTTCCACCTAATCTGGCATTGTCCTCCTCGAGTCTACACACCAACTCCTGCTCTAGCAATAACTCTAAATAATTATATGCTGACAATTCTACTGCTAAAATCACGTCTGATTCTCTACACCAGTCTCATCCGTCGCATACTCGTTTGTCCTATCTGCCATCAGATTTGTCACGCCATTACCATCAGAACTTTTCTACACTTTCTAACTGTCTGAACATAGTCTAAAAACTCAGACCCTCTCATCGCGTTCAGAGCGCTCCAGAGCATTGGAATCAATTTCTGGATCGTCGAAATCCGCCTCCAAACCATCGATCAGAAGACAAATTAATCTACACCGTCGGATTTGATTTAATTATTTTTTAACCAAACCCTCACCCAAATAGTGTTCCTATTGCTATAGTGTTCCCACTGCTACAGTACCTTTCCTTTTTTCTTTTTCTTAATCTTGATTCTTGTAACGCCGCCGATCTTCACCTTTGTATGACGTATATCTTGCGAATTCACATTGGGATCTATCATCATGGTTCTGATATCATTTGTTGTGAAATTTTAGTCTCCCCGCTTACTACGATCTCCGTAACTGGGAAGCTAACTCACAATCAATAAGATAAAAAGTAACCGCAATTAAGAAGAAAGAACATTAAGATTTACGTGGTTCAGTTGACCAACTTCGACCTACGTCCACGGGCAACAATACGAGTAATTTACTATATATCAGGGAGAACTACAAGAGGAACCACTCAACTCTCATCTCTCAACCTCACATGCATAATCAATTCTCATATTATCTCCAAAGCTCTCTCCTTACAATCTTTTGAATGAACAAAGATTACGAAATCCTCTCCCAATGATGTAATTTTTTGCACGGACAAAGACTACGAAATCCTCGCCTCTCGCACAATATTCTTGAATCAGGCTACGCCTTCTACTAACCTTTGGTTACAAGAATATTGCCTCTCTCTCATCTGCTTGGCAACAATAGAAGAATATATATAAGAAAATCAAAACCCTATCTCTAGCCTACATTCTTAATTAGAATAGGATTCAAACTCCTAATCATAATGAGACCCAATCTCCTAATCATGATAGATCTCTAACCCTATCTAATTCTTATGAAGTTATATAAAGAATCAAAGACACAATCACAACAGTAAGTGGTTGCGGTAGATTTCATGCTAAACATTCTTTGTTGTGGACGTTTCGAAACAAATGTGCTTAACCAAGGTGTAGAAAGGAAGTTTTTTACTATGGTCCATGGATAAAGTGCTTACCATCACATGAGAAAATTAAATCGCAGAGAAAAATAATAGTTGAAAGGTAGCCTGATGTACTTAATATACTCGTTCCTGGGACTCGAAAGAAAAGTATTTTTTGATTTTTGTCCAGAAGGACATAAGAAAGAAACTATTGAAAGATACGTGTTTCAACCAGTAGTTCACTGTATTTACATATTTCAATTAGCTCAACAATCAAGCATATTAGCATTTTGAGGCAATACCCATGCTGCTTTATTGATCAAAATGTTAGGCAATTTAGAAACAATAAGTACAAAAAATGAGTGCAGAAGGAAGGAACCTGTTATGATGGACAAGTGGGTATATGCTAAGATATAGGATAAGGAGTTAGTACATTTGTAGAAAATTAGAGGTTGATCCTATTGAGGATAAAATCAGAGATAATCATTTGAGATGGTTTGGTCATGTGTCCAATGGAGGTAATTAAATACACTAAATAGGAGGAGCAGTAAGATTGTAATTAATGGAGAAGAAAATAATAGAGGTAAACCTAAGAGGACATAATCAGAAACTATCAAGTAGAATATAATAATGATTGATTTAGTGATGGAAATAGCTCTCAATGGAGATATGTGTTTGGTAGGATTCATGTGGAAGGCTCAAATAATTGAGATAAAGGCTTTGCTATTGTTGTTCTAGCATTTTGAGGCAAGAACTTTAGGGAAAAACTCATCGCTTATAAACCATCTTGGGAAAGAGTAATGCTAGGATAGGATACCTCCTAGAAAGTCTCTGCTCATATATGTACAGGTAGTATCAGAGACAACACGAGTGGGAAATACCGAATACGTGTTAAGCTAAGTGCATTGTGGTAGTTGCAGTGTCCACATTTGTAATTCGTGCTATGATACTAATTTTTCTTAACATGGATCTTGGATAATAGATGGGGAGATCTCATGATGCTAATGAACTCAGCATTTGTCCTAGCTAGTAACTTTAAGGAAAGAACTATGAGGAGAACTCCCTAATCAGATATGCTTGAGTGAGGGTAGATCTAGAAGGATGACTTATCCCTTTGAAATCTTCCCAGGCTTTACATACTCATCCAATACGAGCACAAGACTGTGATATGTGTCGTGTGATAGTCATACTAGGATATTTGTTTCCTCAAATATCCCAATAGTTTGATTCTATGTCATGAATGCAATGCATAGATAGTCGATATATCCAAAAACTCCTTGTCAACTTAAAACACAATGGCGGACACAGGGGGGATTGGGGATGGCCATGCCACCCCCAGGTTTTTACAAAAATAAAAACCACTAGTAGTGCACATCTATATTCGAACAACCTAAACAAATTCAATCAGTCACATTATTAGAATTTTTTTCCAACTAGTCACATAAAATCTGACATGTTTCTATTATCTATCCAACCCGAAATAGAAACAACCTGCTCCAATTCGAGTCATACACTCTTTTTTCATTTTCTCTTAATTTTTTTCCGTGAATCCTTTAATTGCCCGTTTATTTCTTGGTTCTACCTAAAAAACCGTCAAAGCACTACTTCAACCGTAGAAAATGAACTTGCCAAGAAATTTAGCAAAAAATTAGTCATAGATGAGTTTAATTTGGTGAAAGAACTTCGAGCACAACTCAGTGAGTCTAAGGTTCTAGGTATGAAAAACTTTAGAAGATTAGAGCATGTGATTCAATGATGAGTGGATAGGTTGAAATGACTCAAATATTCACGAAGACGTTTTTGATAAAATTTTAAAGTTTTTTTTTACCTATCTACATATATAAAAATTTATTATATATTGTCATATTTTATCACCATTTTAGGGTTGCAATTTTTGAAATTTTTGTTGTGTTTTACAAATTCCAAAATTTTCAAAGGGCTGTTTTTAATCCTAGATTCTCAATTTACTATTTGTAGGCTAAAAATTTCCAGGGAGTTCTTAGAAAATTTTGCATTTTAGGGGTTTTTGCAACTTTTGAAAGTTTTAGGGTGTGTTTTGCAAATAAATTTTTTACAGGGTACTGTTTGTAAATCTTAGATTTTTAGTGTATTCTTTTTTATTTGATACTTTCAGATTATTTTTGCAAATTTTAAAATTTTGGGGGCATTTTTGTAAGGTTTAAAAATTTTAGGTGTTTTATGCAAATCCCAAAAAATTTACGGGGCTATTTGTAATTCCAATATTTTCAATGAACTATTTGTTGGTTTGAAATATTCATAGAGTTTGTTTGCAAATTTTGTATTTTTTAGGGTGTTTGTTACAACTTTGAAAGTTTAGGGTGTTTTCTATAAAATTTTAAATTTTTAGCAGGCTATTTGTAATTCATAGATTTTTAAATGTTCTATTTTAGGTTTGAAATTTTCAAGCTTTTTCTCTAAGTTTTAGATTCCTAAGTGTGTTTTCTACCAAAATTTTAAAGTTTTAGGTGTTTCTGCAAATTTAAAACTTTTTAAGGGGCTGTTTGTAATTCTTACATACGGTTTATTGTTTTATGTTTGAAATTTAGAATTTTTATGCTTATAATTTTTAAAATTTCAGGGTATTTTTAGCAAATTCTAAATTTTTTGGGGCTGTTTGTATTTCCTTGATTTTCATTGTAATGTTTTAGACATGAAATTATGTTTGCTTTTCTAAATTTTATTTTTAGGGTGTTTTTTGTATTTTTCAAAAATTTAGGATGTTTTCTATAAATTCAAAAATTTTCAAGGGGCTTCTTGTGAGGTTTGAAATTTTCAGTGTTACTTGTGTGTTTTGAACTTTTAGGGTGTTTTACAATTTTTTCAAAATTTTAAGGTTCTTTTGTAGTTTTGAAATTGTTGGGGGTTGTTTGTAATTTTCTAGTTTATAAGGGAATATTTGTATTTTTTTTATTATAGGGGCTTTTGGTAAGTTTTTTGGGTTATCTATTAGTGCACATGGTTAAATGAACCAAGCCTAAGCTTTCCCCCTCTTTATCCTACCCCTTCACTTGGTTAAAACTTATCCTCATATGTGGTTGACTTTTAACCTTAGTGAAATTTTAACATGATAACAAACAAGTTAAATTTAGGAGAAAATTTATTAGAATAAAGTTTAACTCCCTTTACCCTTCTATCAAACAAGCCCTTGATGAATTGCGACTCTTGAAGGTTTGTTCTACAAGTTATTAAGGTTCAGGTTATAAATCTATAAATTTGAAATTTGAAATTTGTAAAGCATTCTGAAAAATTGCAAAAAGAGAAACAACACTCTTAAAAATTTACAAGTTTAATAGCCAACAGGGCATGTCAGAGTTGTGGGTAGTGGAAGAGAGGTCTCAATTGGTGACGAGGGCAACGGCTAGACAATTTGATGGTGATACGGCATGGAGCGACGGTTGTAGTGATAGCTGTTGCACGCTGTGCGGAAGCGTGCTTGACAACCAAACGAGTCGGTGAGCGATGAGAGAAGAAAACCAAACCAAATTACGAGTGCAATTCATCAAAATACGACACAAATCAAACTAAACACAAGGATTTACGTGGTTCGGCAATTGCCTACGTCCACGGGGAGAGGATGGAGAGATTTCACTATATGGAAGAGAAATACAACGGGTTACAACTCACAAAATCACACAAATATAACCCTAACCAAAGCTCTCAACTCCCTCACAATATCTCCCTCTCAAAGTGCTCAAAACAATGCTAGGTGTGGCAGAATCTGTCCTGCACCACACCCTCTGCCACACCCATGGTACAGATTCTGCCACACCTAGCATTGTTTTGAGCACTTTGAGAGTGAGATATTGTGAGGGAGTTGAGAGCTTTGGTTAGGGTTATATTTGAGTGATTTTATGAGTTGTAACTCGTTGTATTTCTTCTCCATATAGTGAAATCTCTCCATTCTCTACCCGTGGACGTAGGCAATTGCCGAACCACATAAATCCTTGTGTTTGGTTTGATTTGTGTCGTATTTTGGTGAATTGCACTCGTAATTTGGTTTGATTTTCTTCTCTCATCGCTCACCGACTCGTTTGGTTGTCGAGCACGCTTCCGCACGGCGCGCAACAATAGCATCGTCGATGTTGTGGTGGGCAGGGCTGCGATGGATTGACACTAGAGGACTGGCAAAGCTTTGGTCGAAGGAGAAATATCTCAGGGGTTGCTTGGGTTGATAACTGGCACGTATGAGAAATGGCGGTGATTAGGCTTGCTAGCGGAAAAAGCAGCACTGGCGCTGCACTAGGTTGACATTGGGCTGCTGTGGTTATACATTTTTCGTGAGGTAGTAGATGGCGGCCTTGGAATGTCAGTCAACAATGAACTTGTGGGCGTAGAGATTACGGTTGTGCTGGCAGAGGAGCTTTGCAACAGGTGGTTGGAGGGATTTGTGATAGATGGAGGTTGTGCCAGTGAAGTCGGGGTGTGCACGAGCGACGATTAGAGGTTGCTGCTGCCATTCATGCATCAATGGCTGTGGTTGGGCTGCGCATGATGGCGGCATGCTATCTGTGGTGCGAGGGCCAATGGGTTGATGTGGTGGCGATCAATGGGTTCATCAGGAGCATGACGGAGGAACCACGACAACTATGTACAGGGAGCAGAGCATGGCGAGGGAGGAGGAGCATGTTAGTGGCGGTGAGTCAAAGTGAGCGAGTGGCAGTGTGGACTGGCGGTGGTTGAAGGTGGCTAGGATTAGTGTTTGCGAGCATTTCGCTAGATTGAGGGAGTGCGGATCGTGAGTGGTTGAGCGAGAATTTGCATAATGATTTTAATAATTAGAACCATCAAAATTTTCAGAAATAATATTATCACCGTTATAAACAAAATATTTTCTTAATGTTTAATTTAAAAAATATAAAATGTGTGCGTGGTAATTTTAAGAATTAGGAACAAAATACTATAATACAAAAATATGTTAATAATTATTTTAATTTGATACAAGGTATATAGATTTACTAGGATTTATCACAATCGAATACTCAAATATACGATCATAAATTTATGGCTCGCTCTCATAGCTACATTCATTTTGTTTGTCTTGTTCATAATTTCACAATCACATAATAATGCCATAAAAACCGGACATGAAGGGCTAACAAACAATTCAAAAGTAATGACTTAAATACTTTATTAGGTAATCGAGGTGTTTGTTTTTGTTGTGTTTTTTAGAAAAACACCATGCCATGGTGTTTTTTTTCAAACATGTTTTGAAAACACCATTTCTAGTTATTATTTATAAAGCGGCGGCGGCGTGCGGGCTGCCGGTGGCCGGCGTCCGGCAGACGGGCGAACGCCGACCATCGGCTGCGGCCAGCCGGCAATGAGCTGGCGGCCGGCGGGTGGCCGAGCGGCGGTGGGTGGCCGGCGACGGGCGACAGGGCTGCGGCGGGTGGCGGACGAACGACGACCGTCGGCGGCCGGCGCCGGGTGGGCGGCGGCAGTGGCCGGCGACGGGTGGCGGGCGACGGACAGGCGGGCGGCAGGTGGCCGGCGACCGGCCGAAGAGCAACGGGCAGACGACGACCGTCAGCGACCGGTGGGCGACGACGACCGGCGGGCGGGCAGACGATGGCGGGTGGCAGACTGGCGGGTGGCGGCGGTGGCGGCGATGGACGGCGGTCGGCGGGCGGCGGCCAGACGACAAGCGGGCGGCGATCGGCGGCAGCGGCCGGACGACAGGTAGGCGGCGATCGGCGGCAGCGGCCGGACGACGGGCGGGCGGAGGAAGCAGAAAGGAGAACCAGATGAACATCAAATCGACAAGCACCGCCCGCCGTCCCTCGCCGCCA
>BQKN01000445.1:328392-383431 GCA_022839385.1 Asparagus kiusianus | reverse complement strand
ATGAGAAAGTTTTAATCAAGTTTAAGAGGGTTTTAAAGTTTGTTTAGAGTGTTTTAAAAGAGTTTGGTTTGTGAAGATTGTTTCACAAGTGGAGGAGATCATCTACATTCCTTGAGCTTTATTTTAATCCATCTCTCCATCTTGTTATCTATAGAGAAGTTTTCTAAACTCAATTTCTAGCTTTGAATTTATATTATTTGATTATCATTCTATTAAGCTAGTATTTATATTTGAGTTTAGTTGATTTAATTTCACTCATTGTTTACACACGCCCACTTGAGCTTATTGTATTTTCATACATAGTATATTTAGGTTGGTGAGTGTTGTAACTATTGAGTGTGAGCTTTCATTGTGTTCTCATCCATATTAGAGAACAATCATTAATTGTATTTGTGCTTATTGTGAGATTCACTTTGTAATACACATGTACACCGAGAGAAGTGTGTGGCTAGAGTCGGGGATCATCCCAAGAGGAGTGGCGTCGGTTGACGAACCTAGGGAGAGGTTGTATCCGAGCACTTGAGGGAGACACGTCTAGGTCCATTACTTGAGAGGGTATAGAGTAGGATTGTAAGAGTGGTGATTGTAAAGTTTTCGGTTAGCTAGAAAACCGAGTGTGAGGTGTAAACGTTGTTCGGCTAAGCGTAGAAAACCCGGTTGTGTTAGTGGATTTCTCCCTGGGAGTGGGGAGCGGAGACGTAGGACGGAAGGTATGAACTCCATGATCATTTGATTTTGTTTGTGTGTGCTTTGGCGTTCATTTATATTTGTGCTCATTGCTTATATCGCCTTTGTCTCATTAGATAGTTTATACACTTCTTTGTTTACATTATTTATCCTTGTATTGTTTATATATCCTTGCTTATATATTTGTAATATCTCTTTGCTAGGATATATTCATTAGTTTATATTGCCTATCCTACCTCATGTATCTTGTTGTATTTCATACTTTCTAGGATAACTTGTTAATTAGTTTTAATTAGCATAAAATCAGATTAAATTAGCATAAGACCCTAATCACCCCCCTCTAGGGTCTAACAAACTGTGATACATATATATTCCCTCATTTTCCTATTTAACCTTGAATAACTAAGAAACATAACAACACTCTCATTTAACCATCTTTTGTTCTCCTTCTCATCATTATTATCAACAGCAGAGCCCTAAGAACTGTAAAGATTCTGATCGGACGGGCTCGAGTGAATCTACATCATTCAAGCCCAAACATTTGCCTCATTGCCTTCTCAACCTCCTCCTCGTACCTAAACATCATATAAGAATCATGTGTATGAAAAGGATATAACAATCATACCTCTTAAATTTAACAATTAATCAAAAAGGTCTCTTTATCTTCTACTCTAATTTTGTAACTACAAACATGTGAAATGCGAAAATTATGTTTCTTTCCAATTTAAACATCCAATGGCATCCTTATTATTGGCTGAACTCTATAGTGATCCTAAAAGCAACAATTTTTCTTTTTATCACAATCATGTAATCTATAACAACTTTGTGATATAGAAAGGATGAAATCAATATTGCCCCTTCTAATCAACAAATTCGTCAAAAAGCCCTATCGCTGCAACAAAATTAAATGGATACAATCAGCAACCCATCCAATTACATCACAACCGAATATTTCTACAAAAAGAAACAATTTTGAACCATCTCGAAACTAAATCTCCCTTTGTTTCCCCAACATAAAACATCCAATTGCATCCTAATTACACATCTATTCAAAAAGAAACAATTTTTACCCATCTCGATTCCATAAACGACGATCACGTAACAATTCAATGCTTTAATTAATTTTTTTAAAAAAACTGAATAAATAAATCATTACCTCCTTATCTCCCACTCTCTTCAATCGCCATCGCTCTGACCGCAACCAAAATGACCTGAGCCGAGAGAACTATCTCTGTGGCCCTCGACGAGATCCCCGAAAGCGCTCGGCCTACCTCAACCACCCTCGCCGCCTCGGCATCCTCCCCTCCCCTCCGATGCCTCTAGCAAAATTAAGGGAGCAGGGAGCGACAGAGGGGGAAAGAGTTGTGGCAGAGGAGCCAGGGCTCGATGCAGCATGTGTGGAATATGTGACCACAGGGGTGGGATTTGGTGGGGGACACGAGGGGGAGGGCGTCGGTGCAGACGACGTATAGGAGGGAGGGGTCGGCAACGGTGGTGACTGAAAGGGCATTGATGATTGATTGGGGGATCGGCGACGGGTCGGGTTCGGTATCGGAGTTGAAGGTCGACATGATTTGTTTTAGGAAAAATTGCTTGGAGGAACCAAAAAAAATTGCTGGAGGAGGAAAGGGATTATGGAGTATTTTTTTTGTTTTAAATTAGGAAGGGAAGGGTAATTTTGGAATAAGTTCACTGGGTAGTGGGTTTATACAGTGTTTGGGTTAGTTGCACTTATATTTTTATAAAAGAGTTTAGGAGTTATGCTTTTGGGACTAGGGAGGGGGGTGCATAGCTCAATTTTTTGAGTTGCTCCAAGCAATTTTCCCTTGTTTTTATAATGAGAGAGATGATTAGCCCTCTTCTCTTTGGTATTATTAATAGGTTAAAAATTACAAAAGAGTTTATTCCTAACCAACATGAGACTAAACAACAATATTCTCAACTCATCTTTAAGATGAGCATATATATCATATATGTCTAACTAGTTATAGATAAAATTCACTCGTGTTCATTGTAGAGGTTTTGTAAGATTATCTGCAACCTGATGCTTTGACATTATGTTCTTGGCTCCAATAGTGCCCTTCTCCATTTTCTCACAAAACAAGTGACAATCAATCTCTATGTGTTTTATCTTCTCATGTAATACTGTTCCTCAGATATGTAAATAACAGCATTGTTATCTCCATACAAACTCATGGACACTCAGAAAGAAAACCAATCTTTGTCAATATATCTCTAACTTAGAGCAACTCACAAGTCACATTCGCCATGCTCGATAGTCAGACTCAGTTGTAGAGAGAAAGCTATGCTTTGCTTTCTTACTTTTCTAGTAAATAAGATTTCCTCCAAGAAAGACACAATACCTAGTGGTTGATCGTTTGTCTGTTAGAGATCCTACCTAATCTGCCTCTGAGAATTCTGCAACTTTTGTATATTCACTATCAAAATAAAGAACTCCCTTGGCTGAAGTGTTTTTAATATATCTAAGGATCCTCTTCATAGCCTCCATATGGGATGTCCTGGGTGATGAGAAACTGACTAACTATATTGATAGAAAGTGCAATATCTGATCTAATAACTATCAGGTAGTTCATCTTTCCTACAAGTTGTCTGTATATCTCAGCATATTTTAATTGCTCCCCCTGATCTGATAGTAGTTTAATATGCACCCTTGCATTCTAACATCTCGATGTCCAACAACATACTAAGTACATATTTTTTTGAGATAACAGAATTTCCTTCTCTAGTCTAGCCACCTCGATGCCCAGAAAGTATTTCAAGGATCAAAGGTCTTTGATCTGAAACTATTATTGGAGATACTCCTTCAAATGATGGATGCACTATGCGTCATCTCCAATAATGACAATATCATCAACATACACAATAAGGAGTATTTGTTTCCTATCATGAAATTTCCAGAAAACTAAATAGTCTTTCTATGCTCGCTGAAGACTTAACTTCTGAACTACTACTGCAAAGCATTCAAACTAGACCCTCCGGGAATTGTTTCAAGCCATAAGGGGATTTCAACTTATAGATTTTTTTCATACTCCCCTAAGTAACAAACCCTACTGGGTGCTCCATGTAAACCTCCTCATCAAGAATGCCATTAAGAAATACATGTTTAATGTCCAGCTGATGTGGTGGCCAATGACAATGAGCGATAAGAGAAATAAGAATCTGGACAAATGTTATTTTTGCTATAAGAGAGAATGTGTCTACATAGTTTGACCCTTATATCTACGTATATCCCTTTGCAACTAGTCGAGCTTTAAGGCGAACTAGATAGCCCTCAAGATTCACATTAACTGTATAAACCCACGTGAAACTAACAACTTTCTTGCCGGGTAGTAAAGAAACAAGATCCCAAGACTCATTCTCCTCTAAGGTTGTCATCTTCTCATATATTGTTACCATCGGACCTGGTATAGATAAGGCTTTTGACACATTCTTGGGAATCAAGTAAGAGGTTAGAGAAGATATGAAAAATGATACGATGCAAATAATAAAGAGTAAGAAACATAGAGTGCAATAAGATACCTAGAACAAGATCGTTTACCTTTTTGAAGGGCAATGGGAAGATCATCAGTAGGTTTAGCACTCGGCTGTGTGGAAATATTTTTACTAACTTGTAAGTCAGGCCCTTGGTCGGAAGTAGATTCTGGCTCAGGTGTCTGAGTAGAACGTCTTGTATAAACCTTGACTGGTTCAACAAACATGGGCAATAAACCAACTTGTACATTAGACTCTAAAGGTGCATCAACAATAGTTTCCTAAACAATAACGAAGTCATAATCATCATGAAAAGCTGAGCGTGTACCAAAGGCAACATGTCCTAGTTTGTTTCAAAGGTAACATCGTCTGAAATGATGTAGCAATCTAAAGATGGACAATAACACCTATACGTTTTCTGAGTTCTAGAATATCTAAGAAAAATGCCCCTAACGAACTTCGAATCTAATTTCGTCCTTTAAGGACTATGGTTATGAATGAAAAATAGTGATCTAAAGATTTTGGGTGGTAAATAAAATGCTTTATTGTCTTGATATAAAAGGGAAACAAGAGATTTTTTTTATCTAAAACAGATGAGCAATCTATCGATGAGATAACAAGCTGTTAAAATAACATTCCCCAAAACTATTTTGGAAATTCATAATGAAATAATAAGGTATAAGCAATAGCTAGCAAGTGTTTATTCTTACACTTAGTTACCCTATTTTATTACGGTGTGTAAACACAAGATGACTGGTATAAATTTCATTTTCCTCCAAATATTTTGTGAAAGTATTATCAAAATATTTTTTAGCATTGTTTATTCTTAAAGTTTTAATGGTATGATGAGATTGATTTTTAACTTCTACACAAAAAGCTTTAAAAATAGAGAATACTTTAGAATGATTTTTCAATAAGTAAAAGGTTATACGAGAAAAGTTATCCATAAACTAACAAAATTTTTGTAACTAAGTTCTGATGAAATAGAGCAGGGACCCCATACATCTGAATATACTAAATCAAGTGAGTTATGAACCCTCTTATTGATGCGATTAGGGTAAGACACTCACTGGTGCTTCCCATGTTGACAAGATTCACAATATAGAGACTTGACATGATCCAAATAAAAAACTAGAGTTTTAACAATTGAAAGTGGAAGATGACCAAATCGATAGTGCTCCTCAAAAACTAATTTAGAGCTGATATAAGCTAATTGATCTAGAGAATAGTCCAGATCATATAGGCTGTTCCACTAATATTCTATGGCAATCGTCTTTCTCGTCCTAAGTGCCTGAATAACACAATGCGTAAGGAAAAAATATTATCATGTAGTTTAATGCTTTAGTAATCCTACTGATAGATAAGAGATTAAAAGAAAAACAAGAAGACATAGCATAGATGAAAGTGTGATAGTATTAGTGTTGGCAGATCTAACTCATGCTATAGGTGTAGTGGAACTATAAGCTAATACTACTAAAGAAAATGAAATAGTAGGTGTGCAAAAGGATAGTATACCTCAGTTCTCAGTCATTTGACCAGTCACCCCTGAATCGATAACACAAGTACGAGATGACGACAATGTAAGATTAGAAGTGGGCTTACATGATTTATCGAGTGTGGCTATAGCGAGAGAGGACAGAGTCTTTTGAAATTATTAAAATAGCTAAATTTGCTCAAGCTAACGATGAGTCTCATCATCTAAATGATTCTTCTGTGTGGCTACATGTGCACTTCGAGGCTGTTTACCCTGTAACCGAAGACAACTAAACTTCATATGGCCCTTCTCCTTGTAGTAATGACAGTGAATATAGGAGCTATTTCATGTGACTCCTCGTGAACTATCTCCTCATTCTCGTCGTCCTCCAAAACGTCCTCCATGACCTCCAAAATGACTTCTGCCATGAGTAGTCGATTGTCTACTCTGTGTCGCATGGGTAGACCTATGCGTAGACTCATCGATAGTGCTTGAAGATGCACTTGAAACTGCTGATCACAAGAAATGATAAGTCTCCGCTAACGAGCGTGTAGGAAAGCTTCCAATGTCTTATGGATATGCTGAAGTGTACGACTGTAGGAGAGTACCGAGGAAAGTAAGTACCTTTAGCTGATCCCACTGGTCCTGCATCCTCAACCATTTTAGCTACTTCCTCGGTGTTAATCATAAGTGCCTCGCAGGATTATCCAGGGCTGGATGCTGTATTATCAGAAGCAATTGCAAAGTTATCATCTGACACTTCATCATCCGAGGATAATCCCCTCTACATTCTCTGATAGTCCCTACGTCTAGTAGTTCCCATGCGTAACCGAGTTATACATTAGGATACGTCCAAAAAATAACGAGGACTAAAACTTTGCATTGACTTTCCTTTATCGACCATATTGATAGTGACCTCAGGGAATTCGTCATCTTGCGTAGCTGATCTTTTTCTATGGAAACGCCTTGGCTTAGACTTAACCTTTCTGTTGGAGATTCTCTCGAATACCGAGACCCTCTGTGGAGCGGTCTTGGGATAGCTACACACTGATAATACTACCCTGATAATCTTGATGCACGGACAGTGAGAGTCCGTTCCTCAGGTACTTCTCTTCCGAGACTTGTTCGTACCCCCAGCCCGATAGTACAACTCATTGGTATGATGATCGGAGCAATCTATCGTATGTTGGCATCAGGTATAACGTTATCGTCTGACGAACACGTTTCCTTCTGAGGACTTGCTGTCTTATTGGCGTTCTGAAGAGTCACGTATTTAGAGCCACGCTCTCGAGAGCACGGGATCTCAACGGGCTCTTGGACTTCGACTCACAGTCCGATGTGGTCAGTTGCTGGAATTTTCTCCTTATAAGAAGGCTTCATATTGTCATGAGGACGTGTGCGACCCCCAGCTCGTTGAGTTGCTCGGGGTTCCTTCACTAGGCCCAAGCGTTCTTTAATAGGAGTTTTGCCTCAATCTTCATGTAGAGGACCTAGGCGAGCCTTCAATGGAATTCTGGATTTGGAGAGATTCACGCTGTCGTAGGGCATCACCGGAGGTGCAGGAGCAATAGGAGCGGAATCTGGAGTTAACGAAGGCCTGGGGGAAATGTTGCTTGCTTTGGCCTTTGGCATACAAATTTGTTTGGATCTCGACGATCTCTTAACCGGCTCTTCCTTTTGCATTTCTTGTGCTTTTTGCACAAGGATCTGGGCATGCACAAGAAGTGCACGATGCTTCTGAACGCGCTCCTCAAGAGTGGAACAGTTCCGTTTGATACGAACCTATTAATTAGTAGGTGGTTGGGAGGAGGTTCCCAAAGCTTGTTGTGGAGATGGATTAGCCACTTGGCGCTTCTAAACTCCAAATCCGCTTGGTAACGGAGTCCGTCCACTTGATCCAAAGCCTTGGCTGATTGGCACGCGAGGTGTTGGCGTTGCCTTTGACATGCTCTCCTTGATAGAGTTGGTGCACCTTCAGTAGTTAACTCCTTGATCACGGAGGAGTTCAGATTTGCAGATCTGGTCTCATTGGATGCCGACGGATCATTGTGAGGTGTGGCTGTGATAACGGTAGTGGGGAATTCACCTTCTTGAGTCTTCAGATCTGAAGACTAGCGGATCTTTCGGGAAGAGGAGACCTTCCTACGCTTGCGAGGAGAGATGGATCTGGAGGAGGAGGATGAGACGTACTCCTCGAACTTCTGTTGGTCAAACTCGTACTCGACCTCTTCAGCCACGAGGATTTTGATCATCGGCTACGACACGACGGCCTCGTTGACGAGACTGTTGGCTCCCATTGTGGTCACCAGATTGTTTGGGGAGAAAGTTTGTTTCTTCATTGAGGTAATTATTACAACTTCAGTCGTTATAATGAAAATACAAAAAGATAGTCTTTTTATAAGACTCTTATACAATGAAAATACAATTCTCGTCAAAACAAACGTAAAGATCGTTTATCGGTCTTCTTCTTATATGGGATCTTTGCCTGTGGCGGGGACGTTGATATCTGTGGACCACCAAACGATCAGATCAGATCCAGAGTTTCGTTGATTCGCGAAGGAATCAAGAAACCGAAGCAATTATCTCGGCAACAGCGAGATAATTACTCTTCTTAAGATTACCGCAACGGGGTAATCTCAAGGGAAGAACACGAGAACTGCAGATCTGACGAACTCTTCTTTCCTGCACCGAAGAACTCGATTGATCTCCTCCTCTCTTCTGAAATTCGTGCTCCTTTAGTCTTCGGTTCGGCAGGGCTTCGCCAACGCTCGGGAATTTCAGATCTAAAAAAATAAAGGCCCTAGGGCTGTATTTATAGGCTTCGGGACCTCTGTTTTCGGATAAGAACGGTTGATTCCCTCTTATCCTCAGTTGTAACCACTTAACCATGTTCTTAGATGATATCAGACCAGTTGGAATAGATCCAGGTGGTTACGTCAGAAAACGACTTAAAAACTGCCAAATCTGATTTTTTGGGTTGCAGACACCCGCGGGTGTCTCGGCGTGGCCGAGACACTTGTGAGTGTCTCGACCAAACCGAGACACTCCTGGGTGTCTCGGCTTAGTCGAGACATCATGTGGTGTCTCGGCCAAGCCGAGACACCATGGGGTGTCTTGGTTTGGCTCAGGGCTTGGTCTCGCGCGCTCCGTCTGTTATTGTCGTATTTTCATCATCCGAACTCGGAATCACACGATCTAGAATGCATCGGAAATCCGACGAGGAGATCTACAAGCTCTCATGATTGAATCATGTGTGAAGTAAATAGGACACAAGAGGCGCTTTGTCTTTCGTAAGCGACGTGTAGCTCCCGGTTCCTTCGTGTTTCGGTTATTCCGAAATTCCGTTGCTTCGCATGATCCGTCGACTCATTTCATGCGTTTGTCGTCGTCAAATGAGCTTTTGTGACTCGAATAGTGACGTTCATCGTCTCTTCTTCGTCTCGAGCCGCGTGCGGGGACCTATAGGTAATTTTTTACGCCTACGATCAGTTCTATGTTGGATCAGGTAAGGTGGTCAAAATGGAACTAGTTTAGTGGTCATACTTTGACCTATGAAAATAGGGCCGACTCTGGCCTTGTTCTTTGCCAAACAAAAAATCACCCAAAACTAGGCCATTTTCAGTCCTAATCTAGTTTTAAATGGTTCCCAAACACGCCCTTAAGATTATAATTTGTGTTAGTTAGAAGTAGTGTGGTGGGAAAACTTGCGTTTTTATGGGAGTTTATAAGTGTTAGAGCGTGTTTGGCAATTCTAAAGAACTAGTTTTAGTGGATAGGAGTGCTTTCTAAGAAGTTGTCTGGCAAAACTTGGGCCAAGTTTGATTAGTTTTTTTTTAAGTTCAAATTTTAGCACTTAAACTAGTTCTTTTTTAAACTAACCCCTACCTAGACCAAGTCTAGCCTGGTTAAATAAGAACTAGTTCAAACTCAATCTTATTTTAGAATTGCCAAATACACCTTTAAAGAGAGACTGAGAACCAATTTAACGAAAAGATTTAGAGGTTAACATACTACGTGTTCGGAATAACTTTTAGATTAACTCTGTCGCTCTTTTAATTTTTTCCACAGTGACTGTATTCACAAACGAGCTTAGCAACAAACTCTCTCTTCATATATAGTTCAATTGTCCAATATGGATACTATATGTTATTTGCTGAATTGTTCTGAACTAGTTATATGAGCTGCCAACATAACTATCACCATCCATAAAACCTCCACTCCAATAAGTAAAATAGTCCTTAGTCACTCATACTGACAATCTCGGGAACCACCTATCATTTGCAGGCTTAATCTGATTTTGGATATACGGACCACCTATAGATCTCCTCCTCCAAATTACGGAATCAGTGTTCACAGCTATTTGCTAAACCCCCAAATCAAACCTAGTTGTCAGACCGAACATAATCTGATTGAAGACATCTTACCAATGGGAAAAAGATCTTCTCAGAATCTACTTTACTTTGACCATATCCTTTAACATCAAGCTTTGGGTCATAGACTAGAAATTCTATAACGCTTCACTCAAAACGCCCAATTATTTTTCAAAGCTTTCATGCCCTTGGCGCTAGCTATGTGCAATTCTCCCACAGTGAAGTGAAGTCATTTCATACTTCATTGCATTCGTCCACCATTAGGTTCTCCAGTATCAGCCAGTAACACATACTCATCGGGTGAATATCTCATTTAAGGAACACGCTCTCTTGAAGCCCTCTTAGGTGGAGCAATCGTTGTGTTTGTTATTGATCATTAATAACCTCTTCTTCAGAATCTACCTTCGCATAACCTAATTCTGGGAAACTTAATATATGTCATCATCACCATGTGCCTTAAATTGACCTAGCAAATTAATACTGAGAACTGGCTCGAGGTTGATGAAACCATGCTTTCCTTGGATGCCAACTTATCAGTCATCTCGATTTCCTGCAAAGTTTGATCCTCTAGGATTACTCTATCCTGATTTTGAATAAGTTTCTTTTCTTTCAAAAAATCGTATAGCCTATATCCAAAATCAACTTAATCATAGCACACAAAGATGCATTGCCACAACTTTGAATCTAACTTGGATCATTCATCCTCTGACATATGAACAAAGACCTTGCATCCACAACCATGTAGATGATTGTAGGAAGGACCTTACCTTACTACATATTGTTAGGTACATCACCTTTTAGCAGAGTACTAGGAGAAATATTAATTGCGTGAGTAATTGTATGTAACGTCTCACCCCAAAACTTGTTCTGCAACGTAACTTCAAATAGCAAATACTGAACCCTCTCCAAAAGTGTATACTCATCCTATATGCCACACCATTTAGCTTGAGATGTTGTAGGCGGCGTCTTTTCAAGATAAATCCCATATTTGAAGGACTCATCAAAAGGACCCAAATGCTCCATAGGTTATTGAAGCGGACACATTTCAGCTTATTGCCTGATTGTCATTTAGGGCTTGTTTGTTTGCACGGAAGTAATTGTGAAGTAGCTGAAGTAAAAGAAGTAGAGGCTATTTCTGCTACTTTCAAGCAAAAAAGTGTATTTGGTTCTCTGAAAAACTTACTTCCAATACTTCCTTAAATGCTTATGTGGCGCCTACGTGTCATCCTTACTTCCAAAATATTTTTTCAATCCTCAATACTCAGAAGTAGATCAAAAGTAGTTGAAATGCATATTAATTATGACATAAATAATTTTTTTATTAATATTTTCTTTATTAGTTACTTTTAACAACTTTTCATTGGTAAAATTACTTCCTAATAATATTTTCAAATGTTATCCAAACAAAAAAGTAAATGAAGAGGAAGAAGTTTTACTTCCATTACTTCTAAAAATATATGAAACAAACAAAAAAAATGCTATTTCCACTACTTTCTACTTCATAGCTTTGAAAGTTACTTCTATAACCTACTTCTTACTTCTAATACTTTCATTATCCAAACAGACCTTTAGTTGAAGCCTAAAAATGCTTGAAACTGTCAAGCACTGGATCTTTGGTCTTCAAATAATATGTGGCTCACACCACCCACAACTTGATACAGATTCTTGGCCACCAACCGCCAATTTATGCAAAAGTGTAGCCTTCAAAGCATCATAGAACTGTTGACCCTTAAGTTTACGAACTTAGAACTCTCCCATATAAAGACAAAGAACTTACTTTTATTTCTTTAATTTTTTCTTGATGAAACAAGGATTACGATAGCCATTTATATAGGCTTCAAAAACAAAACGTATATATAGTTATACCAATAGTCATAAATTAAACTCCTATTTTAATGTCATAAAGATAAAACATCATAAAGGAGTGAGTGCCTCTTATTCTTCCATAACCTATGACCCTTGCACTTCTAAAACTCATGCTATTTACCTCATTTATTCTAACATTTTAATTTGATATTCCAACAAGAACACCATAATTAAGTCTCCTTCTTCGTAGATCAATCGCATGATATGGAAACACTAAGAAAACCTATTCGAATTAAAGAGCATATAATATATTGTAGAAAAAATAGATCAAGAGATAAAAATATAGGATTTATGTGGTTTCACAATTGTGTACATCCATGGGGATAGATTGAGTTTTCTTTTTAATCTAGAGACTATAAGATAATCTATTATTGTGTTATTGATAAATAACCCACAAGAAATCCTCACAATCTCACCAAAAGATATCTCACAAATCCTAGATTTTCTCTCTTAGTTCTCCCTACTTCCTCTTATAACATGCAGCTCCCCATGGCTTGTCCCATAACCCTAGACCTTAGGAATAGGTCTGTTTACAGAGTAGAATTCTGAATACAAATGAATTCCCAAAGAAACTAGTCCTAAACAAACCCAAATTAGGTGTGACCTAATTCAGCACTGCGGACAGGCTGCAACAACTGCTCGCAGTTGTGGCTCTGGTCTGCAATCACCGTTAGAGGCCGGCTACGATTTGGGGTTATTTGTTACAATTTTTTTTTGCTGTTTTGTTGCCATTCTAACCTCTTTTCTTCTAACTTTTTTGTCCATTGTCTTCTAGGATTGAAATAAAAGAATAATCCCAATATTGTAGAACTAATGCTTCCTGGAGCACTCGTTGATGAGCATCACAAACTAAGCGACGCCACCAATAGACTTATCCTTCATGAGCCCACAAATATCTAAGTGAATTAACTCCATCAAATCCATATTTCTAGATGGCTCATAGATCTTAAATAATTCTCTTTTGCTTCCTATCCAAATAGTGCATATACTTCTCTAACTAGGTGTTTTTGAAGCCCGGAAGTGATTCGTATTTATCAAGAGACTGATTTCCTTCTCACTCATATGACTAAGATTTTTTGTGCCACACTTTAGTAGAAATATCATCCCTCATTAAATCAATCTGCGGACATCAAATATTGGCTTTCTTATAATAGAGACTTGATCATCTTCAATGTGTTCTTGATAAGTTCCATCGATCACCCCCAAAGTAACTTTCATACCCTTAAATATCGAAAAGTGCAACGAGAATAAGGTTGAATCAAATTTATGATGTACATTCTTGAAGACCAATGTCAAGATGATATTTGTCTTCAAGTGAACATTGTCCCCTTCGACTACCTTGACACAACAACATTGCTCATCCCCAACACTCAGCCAAATTCAAATGTGTAGATTTTAGAAGGTGTCATATTGTGAGTGACATATGATCGATAAAGCACCAGAATCTATCAACTAAACAGTTTCGTCATACACGAGGATTACTATGACCTCATCACTTATGAAGATCAACTTCTCCATCAAAACAATTGTAGACGGTTACAATATATTTTATCCAGGCCACTATTCAGGTTGGACGTAGGAAGTGAACGCCTATGGGCTAAGCACTTCAAATAGGTCCAAAGTAAAGACTACAATAGGCTATAGCGAAGCTCGCTTAAATAAGTACACGAACAGAGCCATACAACCTACTTTGGCTCAGTCCAAACGAGTCAAAAATTCCATGCGATGTTCACCATTTGATGTCAACAAACTTCATCCATAGCTATCCACGTGGCCCCCACGTGGGCCACGTTACCCATGATTTAGAAGTGATAGTCCACCCACATCCAAGCAACCCTAGCCTAAACATATTCAGCAAGCTTCGCTAATCAATTAATTAGCTATCTTCGCCAACTAGACCTTTGGGAGTTATTCCCAAGGGGATAACTGCTCCCCTATTATCTCCTACTTTAATGACCGCTTAATTCATAATTAAAGGTCATTAACCTCTCGCTCCCTCCCCCTCTCTCTATGCGCCCATAAGAGGAGGAGGAAATTATTTGTTCAAGGGGATCAACAACTGAGAAATCGAACACCGCATACACGTGCGGAATTAACCTTTTTTATTGTTATTTTTGATATTTAGTTTTAAGAGAAAACTGAGCTATCTTTCAAAGCAACCAAATCAGAGATCAATAGCAAGAGGCTCATCATCTTAGTCGAACCATCAAAGAAGTGTAAGATTGATGCTCCATCGATACATAGAAAAGAACCCAAGAAATAAATTTTTTATTATTTCTCTTTGAATTATAATCTATGTTAATTGTAATTCAAAAGACATGAAACAGGATGGAAACTTCGTTGGGGACTATTTTCTCCTCCGAGGAAAAAATTATATCACAATCTGACACTAAGACACTCGGATCTTTTGCTGAACCACTGATCATAAAATTTGACCAAACGAAGATTGAAGAATTTATTTCCTCAAACCAATCATCGACGACTACTACGAGGAGTTGTCACAAAATTCATCATAGTGCAAACCTAGGGTCTAAATCAACCCCCACGTGTGTAAAGGCAACATTTGTCAAAGATGGTTTGAGCTTCGCTGGAAGGCAAAAGAGCTTCAAGCTAAGAAACATCGTCCCTCGTCTTAAGCAAGGTCAAGATGTTCTCACGTTTTATAATTTTGGACATCAATCCACAACTCCCTTGGGGGCTTAATTTAAAGCATCTTGCGACGTTCACTATGCTTCCTCAACAAAAGCAAGGAATGAGGGTAACCCCTTATCCAAATTCTGGCAAGGGAATAACATCATTAATGGTGATTCGTCTGACCCCACTAAGCGATGGTTAGGCCAACATCACCATAGGTGGCGTTCGCGCTCTAAGACTCAAAGCAATGAAGTTGGCTCAAAAAAGACCATAAATCAATTCAACTTGGAACTCCTGGTGATCTGAGAGAGTTCTTATTTCTAAAGAGAGTTTGCTAATATCAGTATTGTACAACCCTCAGGGATGTAGTCATGGTAGTTCAAAAGAATTGCCAATGCAAAACTATTCTTGAAAAGAATTAGTATTTAATCGTCTTAGTCACAATCCCAAACCTTTAGAGGCTAAGATCAAACGAAGAAAATATACCCAAAAGGGTAGGAATATACTCCACGAGTTCACAGTCAATATGACTAGTGTACTCGTAGGAGATCAAGAGGAAGATACCATCAGTCCATTTGAGCCAAGATATTCTCCTAGTATCAGAGGCATATTGCCAGAGACTAATGGTGTGTACCGCCACACTAGATCAAGACAAAGAGCTGCGATCCCTATTGATTATTCCCCCTCCTAGTGCATGCACTGCGAGCTTCATCTCAATGCGACCAGCCCACTGCTAGTGATGCTAATTCTACTATAGCGTCAAATATTAATCCTAGTTCAAATCAAGAACAACTATGGGTTACGGATATGATGGAGCAAGAAGATCTCCCCCAACAAATGGAAGCCCAAAGAAAAGCTTCTGAAGAGTGATTTGAATGATTAGAAAAGATGATAGGTCAGCTCTTGGCAATCTCTCAACCTCATCCAAGTTCTTCAAAGGGAAAATGACCACTTATTGAATTCTCCCATAAGAAGAACAAATGCATCAAGACGATGCAGATTCTGACCATTTAGAATCAGAAACATCGGCGCCTCCTAAATCAAGTCAGGAGACAAAGATTCTCAAGGACCTTCAAAAATAGCTCAATGCTCTTTCTCAGCGAACTGAGCTAAAGAAGGTTGTAATCACCCAACCTTATCCCATCAAGTGGAACATGGTTCTCTATCCGATGAAGTTTAAGCCATTGGCATTGCATACATTTAATAGTAAAGGTTCTCCAAACTAGTACATCTACTACTTCCATAAACAAACTAAGAATGTAGTGGATAATAATGCCATTAAGGCATGACTTTTTATTAGTACTCTTTAGGGAGTAGCCTTTGATTAGTGTCAGAATCTGCCTGAGGCATCGATCAAGTTTTGGGCTGATCTGGAATCTAAGTTCCACCCACAATTCCATGAGGAACAATCAGATGTTACCATGGCTAAACTCCTCTCCCAAAAGCAAAGAGGATATGAGACAGTCAGGGAATTCATCAAGTGATTTCACAATTTGACATTACAGTGTCAAGATATGACATTGCTGATGCTACTCCAAACTTGTCGGGATAATTTCATGTATCATGTAGAAGCTCGTATGCGCATGGAAATGGCCTATACATGAAAGGACTTAATGGAGTGAGCTAAGATAACAGAAAAATCATCATAATTCTTCAACAAATTTGAACACTGCATTAATTTCAAGGGGGGAAAAAGGCAAATAAGGGAAGTCCTCCTAACCGAAAGCCAAAGAGACTTTTGCGGTCAAGGTTAAGAAACCCAATAGCTAGAAGAGGGAGTTTAGAAAGAACATCCAGTGTAACTACTTCTTCAAAGACGAGCATAAGGTGGCTATCTTTCACGTTATTAATAAGGGTAATCGGTTAAAGCTTCTTGAAGCCTGACGACGCCCTAAAGAGATCGAAAAGACTGAAGAATCTAACTACTATCTTTAACACAAAATATTGGGACACCTGACAAAAAACTGCTATATCCTCAAGTATAAGATACAGACATTTGTCGAGTCAGAATTCCTCAAGCTCAAGCCCAAGCAAAATAAATTCATGGCTAAAATGATGACTCTTCAATTTGAATCCATGCCGACAATCTAGGCCCATGATGGAAATATCCCTATTCCCACTGCGATGATGGAAGTGGTCAATCATGACAAATGAAACCAATTAAGCGAAGGCTTGGTCCCACTTACTACAGCAAGAGAAGAAATGATGTGAGTACATCCCTAACCTTCTCCAGATAAACATTACACTCTTCCAAACTCCAAGTCAAAGGGCAAACGCAAGATGAAGCCTTGCAACTTCATCTCCCCAATTACAAGAGACGAATCTTTGTGAGTCTCTTCACTCACTGACTCAGAAGAAGAGAAAATTATCATGATGGGGATAAGGTCCGACTGAGAGTATTTGGACAACTATGATTAGGCAGGACCCTCCAAACAACATGAATCGACCAAGCAAAAATAGAATCGGTTCAACAAGGCATTGTAGCATCCCTTAGACAATCTGAAAGGTCCCATTTTGATATGATAACGTGGCACAATTAGTAAATATCCTGGTTCGTACAACCTTATTTGAACTTCTACATTTGTCTAAGGAAATGAGTGAGGCTTTGAAAGAAGCTTTGAATGACAATAAGATATTCATCACCGAGATGTCCGAACCATCCAAGTAGGAAAAACTAAATAGTGCTATTAATATCAATGACAAACACCTTGTATCATGTTCACTCTAGATGACATGCTCATCAAAGACCATCATCACAACTGCCCTAATCGATTATATGGGATAGGTGAAGGTCGAGAGGATTCACATCGACCCCGGCTTTAGCTTAAACTCCAGTAGTATCTAATCTCTTGGGAAGATCCAAGTTAAATATCAGATCAATAATTTAAAGATGAAAGTGACTTGTTATGTCATTAACGTCGAAACACCTTACAACCTACTCCTTGGATGACCTTAGATCCATTCCAATGTGATTGTCTCATCGATATTTCATTAATGCTTTAAGTATATCGATGAGCATGGGGTTCTTAAAAAGGTTGATGCTAAAAAGCATCCATTTAAGAGGTGGATAATTACTTTACCGAGACTTTCTTGTGTGATAATAATCATGCAATCGAGATTGCTCTTTCCAATCATGGAGACAACGATAATGAAGCGAACAACGAGCTAGATCCGAATGATGACCTAGTCTGTGAAATAGAGCTATTTGTAGTTATCCTTGAAGAATAATGTACAAACCAGTCATCCAAAATTAGCATGATTGAATCTTTAATAAAATCGTGTTTGCTTATGACTATCCTTTAGACTCTGAATATGAAAGCTCAAGATTCAAAGCTCTAATATCTAGGCTAGCTTTAGAACCAACTTTGTACATGCATGCAAATGAGTCTTACTCAACTCATTAGTAGCTAGGTTACTCAAAAGATGCTACTTTCAGGATCCAATCTAAAGGGGGCACTAAAATCCTATTGTCTTTGGAAAGGTTAAGTCGTGACCAAACTTACTAACCTCAGAGAAGGAAGCTAAAGAAGCTCCAGTGTTCTCTTGCACAGCTAGTAATCTTAGCATATAATAGCAAAAATGGGGTACGACTTCAATCTAAAATAAGGAATGAATTTCAATCAAGGACCAATAGTTCTTCTAATCTCCTTTGTACCAGAATGGGAGGCTTTTGGTTATTATAACCAAACTAACATGGAATCGAATACATTTTCCCTGAAGCTAACTCACAATTAGGACTAGTATCTGATGATTTTCTAAGTAGCTCTTTGGATACATCTGTTGACCCTATAGTTTTGATGATGATTTGTCAAACAATTTATCGCTACTATATTCTCTAGTTTTGTTTTTATGTTTTTCTTTACAAGTATTTCAACACACGATAATCAAGCGTTAAAGATTCAAGTTCATATGTGTAGAGTTACCTAGGTATAAGAGTAGTTTACTTACATATATTGTATGTTTATATTTAAACTAAATATATGTACACTTAACATGATTTTTGACGTTTTCTATCATATAAATGATTTTTCATCAAACGTTGTTACAATATCTTTTATTTCATGTTTATAGATCTTTCATACTTTATTATATACATACAATGTATGCATGATATATATATACGTGTTTATAAGTCATATCAAAATTTTCATGTTCATAAAATACAGGTTTTACGAACACTTTTCAAAAACAGGGAGTTTTCGCAAACGAAAATTGATTTTCCAAAAATTCTTTTTCAAACATGTTTATTTCATTATTTAGAAACTTTCTCCAAAGTTTTACTATTTTTGGAATTGATTTGATATTTTTAAAGTATTTTCAAATCAGCCCAAAAACCTGTCAATAAGCCAAGTATCAGTTTGCGGTCGACTGTCACGGTCGACCGCCGGAAGTTAATTTTTAGAGTTTGGTTTTTGTATGCCTGTGGTCGACCGTGATGGTCGACCGTAAACCATCCAGAGACTTTCGCGATCGAACATCATGGTCGACCGCCAGCTTTAAAACCCTGTTCTTAGATTTTTTTGTGCCTCGCGGTCGACCGCGAGATTTCACGGTCGACCACCGATTTCATCATTAGTTTTTTAACGGCTATTTTCTGCAACGGTTCTCTGGGGTTTTTTGGTCATTTCAAGTTGGTTTTTGCTGAGTTCTTGAGTGGGTATAAATACCCCATTGCTCTTCTATTTCAGTACCAAGAAAATCAAGTGTTTTGTTTTTACAAGAAGTTTTAACAAAGGTTTAAGAAGCGTTTAAAGAGCGGTTAAGCTAATTTTCGATAATCTGCTTCAAGAGAAGTTTTCTACAATAAGAAGTGGCTTTCAAATCCTATTGGGATCATCATCCACTGTTCTTCTTGTTTGAGAAGTTTTCTAAACTCTTATATAGCTTACTATTTCATTTTCATTTCATTAGCTATACTTATTGAGTTGTATTATTTTCATTCACTGTTACACACACACACACATATTGAGCTTAATATCTTCATACTATATAGTGTGAGTTGTGGGTCGTGATTTAGTGAGTGTGAGCTTCATTGTGTTCTCACTTGTTATTTGAGAATAAACCATTGTATTTAATCTTTATTTGTGAGTATCACTTGTAATACACTTGTACACCGAGAGAAGTGTGAGGCGAGAGACGGGGTCGAATCCAATAGGAGTGCCGTCGGTTGACGAACCTAGGGAGAGGTTGCATCCGAGCACTTGAGAAGGAGGACACGGGCTAGGTTCCTACACTTAGTGTGTAAAGTGTGTTTGCTTAGTGATTGTGTAGTGTGAGAGTTTTCGGTGATCTTGTAAACCGAGTGTGTAGAAGTTCCGGTTTCCAAACCGGGTTGTGATAGTGGAGTATCTCCTCGAGGTGAGGAGCGGTGACGTAGGTTGTGGGGACCGAACCTCGTAAACATATCTTGTGTTTGTGTTTGCTTAGCGTATATTTTATTTGTGCTTATTCTTATCTTTCTTGCTCATATCCATCTTATATCATTCTTGCAAGAACAAATTGATCAACTTAATTTTAATTAGAATTTAATCGGGATTATATTAGCATAAGACCCTAATCACCCCCTCTAGGGTCTAATAATTGGTATCAGAGCTTGATGCTCTTTGATTTAAGGTCTAATCGCCTTGAGTTAAAGATCCAAGTTATCGTATTTGTGCTAATCTAATTTTGATTGCATTTTGCTTCTTGTATATTATCTTTATGGATATGTATGATTCATCTAGTTTAGGTTATGCTATTAATATTGCTCATCGTTTGGATATTTTTCCCTATGCTCAATGGCATGTTAGATTCAAACTTTTTGTTCAATCTAAACAATTCGATTTATGGGAGATTATTGAGGATGCCTATGATGTTCCCATTTTGGAAAAATCCAAATGGAGTGAAAATGATAAAAGATTGTTTAACATGAACAAGCTCTTGTTAGAATATTTGTTTAATGCTTTTCGTTCATCGTTTTCTAACAAATTTGCTCATTTTGATAGTGCTTACGCCTTATGAAAGTTTATTGAAGCACATGAAGGAGACTCGGAGGCTATTCAACAAGCATTGGAAAATCACGCTTTGAGTTCTAAAGAAGCCTCATCTCCATGTACAATACCACTAGGTGATAACCCTAGTGAGGTATACGATCTTGACAACGATGATATCATTACTTTTAATGAACTTGCTCTTGAGTTTGAAAAATTACACAATTGCTATATTGATGTAAAGAGTAAGTATATAAATATGAAATCCACTCATGAAACACTAGCCACTAAGTTTAATTTTATTATAAATAAAAATATAATTATTAAAGAATGCAATAAAAATTTAAGAATTGAAAATGCTAGTTTGCTTCATGAAAAACGTGATGCTATGTTAGAAGTAGATAAGTTGAAATCTATGATGAAAAATCTTGTTTATCCTACTTCTAGAAGCAATGCTTGTATGCACAATGATGAGTTGAATCAAATGAGAAAACATATATCTACCTTAGATTCAACACTAAACACTTGTATTGCTAATAATAAAAAGCTTATGGACTTATGTGCAAAGTTCAATGTTAATTCTTCTAAGAAACCTATTCACTATGCACATATGTATGACAAAATTCACAAATATTCTATTTGCGGTCTTAAAGGCCATTTAGCTCAATTTTGTCATAATGCACCAAAAATTAACAAGCCTATTCATGATTGTGCATCCCATCAATCTTCTTCATCACATACACATGTACACACACATAGTGTAAATCATAAACATGCTCATGTGTACAAATATGATTATTGTGGTCGTTTTGGTCATTTAGCCATGTTCTGTTTCGATTTGAAAAGAAATTCTCGTTTGTAAAATAATTACAAAGGAAAATCTATTTTTGCAAATAAACCACGTGCATTTCATTTTGGTCAACGTAAACCATCCAAACCTCTACATTGCACAAATTGCAATTGTACGGGTCATGTTTATAATTTTTACTTTAATAGTATCGGTGCACAAAATACGCCCAAGCGGGTTATAACCCTAGGGACTTGGATTTAAATGATAGGGTCATGTCCCAAATTTTAGTGGTACCAAAATGATTTGGATACCAAAATGATTTTTATATCAATTTTTTGTTTTATTTATTTTGTTCATTTTGTTTGTTGAATAATTGAGTTTTTGAGTTTTAATGATGAATTGTATTTTTATTAAGTTAAAATAAAATATTTTTTGTTTTTAATGGCTAAAAACTTTATATGTATTTATATATCTTATAAAACAATTTTATTAAGGATCAAATTGAATTTTCTTCAAAATCCAGATTTTTCCATAACTATGCATTTATATTTCTCGCGGTCGACCACCACGGTCGACCGTCGAAGTTTCTGGAAATTGTTACGGTCGACCGCCACGATCGACCGCAAGAGAATTTTTTCGTTTTCTGCTCATTTTCGTTTATCGGGTTTCGGTTTATTTGGTTAAGTTTCTGAACCCGACTTGTTCTCCACCATTGATCTCAGTCTTGCTCAGATCCTGTCCGCTCCTTCTTCCTCTCTAAGATCCGATTCTCTTCAACTTCCCTCATTCAAAATTTTCCCCAAATTTCATCGTTTTCCTCTTCACGGTCGCCTGCAGGAATTCTTCGTTCGACCACGGATATTTTCATCTTAATTGGGTACTCTCTTTCATCTCATCTCTTGTTTTCATTCTCTCTTAGGATTCCTTTGTGTAATCTAGGGTTTTTATTTCAATTTCTGTCTCATTTGCTTCTATAAAACCCTAGCTATTATTATCAGTAACAATGCCTCCTAAGAAAAGATCTAACCCTGAATCTGGTTCCTCATTTATCACTGCCTCTCATTATAAGGATTATCTCCTGTTTAAACCCCTAGTTAAGAAATATAGGGAGCTATGCAAACTAAAAATTCTACCCACCAGATATATCAAATTCGAGCAATTAGCCATGTATGACATTCATACAATTCTGCATGATGTTGGGTTGGCTAGACTGCTAGATGTGGAACATAAAGTTCCTTATTACCCTTTCCTCGTTTATTTGTTTTATGCCAACTTATCTGTGTTATCTTCTGCTGATGGTCTCCAAACCATCACCACATCTGTCAAAAAAATTCAGATCTCATTTTCTGCCGACGACCTTGTGGGAATCCTTAAGATTCCAACAAGTGATGTCGAGCTTATGTCTATTGAGCACACTGATCAAGCTGTGAACGATATCTTGTTTAAGCCCGGTTGCACTTATCCTATGAACAACAAATCACTCAATCCCACCGCTAAAGTCATAGCTCGTATTGTTGCTCATAATCTCATTCCCAAAACCGTAGCTTTGATCATTTTGCCCCTGATAAGATTAATGTTGTTTCTGCCAATTTTTTCAAAATAAAAGTGAATTGGGCAAATGTTTTTCTTAAGAACATGACATGCAAGCATTATAAATTTCTTCCTTTTGGCAGTTTCATCACACTCATTCTTCAACACTTCGGTGTTGCTCTCACAAATGAACCCAAAGTTGATCCGGGTAAAGAATACTTTGATAAAGTCTCTCTCTCCCGTATGCAACTTTCTGCCTCCTTATCTGATCCTGCTAAGCCATCATCTTCTCGGTCTAGAGCTTCCACCTCCACTTCTGATATTTGTACCCGTTTAGATCGTCTCGAGACTCAGGTCTCAACTATTCAGAGGGATGTTAGGACTCTTCTATCTTATCAGCGTCAGTCTCTCGGGATTCCGGATCCATCTTCCAGTTATGATTCTGAGGAGGGCTCTGCTGATGGATCTGCATCTGGCTCTGGTTCGGGATCTAGCTCTGGCCATGCTTCTGATGATGATAGTGGTGATTGACCTTGTTGCCTATTGGAGTTTATTGGATTTTGTGCTTATGGTGGAGATTGATTCTTGTTTGTTGGATTCTATGCTTATGGTGATGTTTATGTTTTGGTGAAACAATACTTGATAATTATGCTTTTGTTTTATGTTTTAAATGACTCTATGTTTTGTGTGGAAAACTATGTGTTATTGTGGAACAATTTGTGTATGGTTTGTAATATTGTGGAAAACTATGTAGTATTTGGTGTTTAAGTGATGATTTGTGTTTTATTTGGTCTACATATTGTTTATGGTTTATATAGATGGATATGGTTGCTTAGCTCCTATGTATGAATATGATCTTTATATATCATCTATGCAAATTGAAAGGGGGAGCTTTAGCCGTATATATTTTTTATTATCTGTGCTTGTATGCAGGAGAGCGTTGCTTCTATTTATATTTATTTTTTCCCTTTTTGATGTTGTCAAAGAGGGAGAAAATCAAATGTGGTTTATATGTTTGATTTATGTTTATATATGGTCTATATGTTTAATTCATATTAGATGTGGTTTATATATTTATTTCATATTGTATGTAGTTTATCAGTATATATTTCATATCAATAAATAAATTATTTGCCATCATCAAAAAGGGGGAGATTGTTGACCCTATAGTTTTGAAGATGATTTGTCAAACAATTTATCGCTAATATATTCTCTAGTTTTGTTTTTATGTTTCTCTTTACAGGTATTTCAACACATGACAATCAAGCGTTAAAGATTCAAGTTCATATGTGTGGAGTTACCTAGGTATAAGAGTAGTTTACTTACATATATTGTATGTTTATATTTAAGCTCAATATATGTACACTTAACACGATTTTTGACGTTTTCTATCATATAAATGATTTTTCATCAAACGCTATTACAATATCTTTTATTTCATGTTTACAGCTCTTTTATACTTTATTATATACATACAATGTATGCATGATATATATATACGTGTTTATAAGTCATATCAAAATTTTCATGTTCATAAAATATAGGTTTTACGAACACTTTTCAAAAACAGGGAGTTTTCGCAAATAAAAATTGATTTTCCAAAAATTCCTTTTCAAACATGTTTATTTCATCATTTAGAAACTTTTTCCAAAGTTTTACTATTTTTGGAATTGATTTGATATTTTTAAAGTATTTTTAAATCAGCCCAAAAACCTGTCAATAAGCCAAGTATCAGTTTGCGGTCGACCGCCACGGTCGACCGGCGGAAGTTAATTTTTAGAGTTTGGTTTTTGTATGACCACGGTCGACCGTGATGGTCGACCGTGAACCATCCTGAGACTTTTGTGGCCGACCGCCGCGGTCGACCGCCAGCTTTAAAACCTTATTCTCAGATTTTTCGTGCCTCGCGGTCGACCGCGAGATTTCACGGTCGACCGCCAATTTCATCATTGGTTTTTTAACGGCTATTTTCTACAACGGTTCTCTGGGGGTTTTTTGGTCATTTCAAGTTGGTTTTTGCTGAGTTCTTGAGTGGGTATAAATACCCCATTGCTCTTCTATTTCAGTACTAAGAAAATCAAGTGTTTTATTTTTATAAGAAGTTTTAACAAAGGTTTAAGAAGCGTTTAAAGAGCGGTTAAGCTAATTTTCGATAATCTGCTTCAAGAGAAGTTTTCTACAATAAGAAGTGGCATTCAAATCCTATTGGGATCATCATCCACTGTTCTTCTTGTTTGAGAAGTTTTCTCAACTCTTATATAGCTTCCTATTTCATTTTCATTTCATTAGCTATACTTATTGAGTTGTATTATTTTCATTCACTGTTATCACACATACACATATTGAGCTTAATATCTTCATACTATATAGTGTGGGTTGTGGGGTGTGATTTAGTGAGTGTGAGCTTCATTGTGTTCTCACTTGTTATTTGAGAACAAACCATTATATTTAATCTTATTTGTGAGTATCACTTGTAATACATTTGTACACCGAGAGAAGTATGAGGCGAGAGACGGGGTCGAATCCAATAGGAGTGGCGTCGGTTGACGAACCTAGGGAGAGGTTGCATCCGAGTACTTGAGGAGGAGGACACGGGCTAGGTTCCTACACTTAGTGTGTAAAGTGTGTTTGCTTAGTGATTGTGTAGTGTGAGAGTTTTCGGTGATCTTGTAAACCGAGTGTGTAGAAGTTCCGGCTTCCAAATCAGGTTGTGATAGTGGAGTATCTCCTCGAGGTAAGGAGCGGGGGCGTAGGTCGTGGGGTCCGAACCTTATAAACATATCTTGTGTTTGTGTTTGCTTAGCGTATATTTCATTTGTGCTTATTCTTATCTTTCTTGCTCATATCCATCTTATGTCATTCTTGCAAGAATAAATTGATCAACTTAATTTTAATTGGAATTTAATCGGGATTAGATTAGCATAAGACCCTAATCACCCCCCCTTCCAGGGTATAGCAACATCTAGCTAGGATTCTAACATCATCATTAGAGCCATGTGAAATCAGCATTTGATGATTTTCTAAGTAGCTCTTCAGACGCATCTAGTTAAGAGTCGTTGTTTGAGACAAGCAAACCACTCATTGAATATAAAGTGATCTAAGTTTACAAGGAGACGAAGCCAATCCTAAACCCATCTTCGTCAACAAGAGTTTATCACTGACTGAGAAAGAAGAACTTATAACTCTCCTATGCGAGTAATTGACATCTTCACCTAGAGTTACAAAGACATGCCTAGGTTAGATATTAATGTGGCCATATATCACCTTAACATTGACCCTAACATTAAGCCGGTCAAGTAATAACAATGACGCTTTCATCTTGAGTTATTGAAGCAGATCAATAAAGAAATTTGCAAACTCATTGAATGCAGGTTCATCCGTGATGAACAATATCCGAATTGGCTGACTAACATCATCGTGGCAACAAAAAAAAAATAATAAAATCCGGACTTGTATTAGCTGCATTTTAATCTTGCTTTCACAAAGAATGAATTACCTCTACTATCATGGATGTCATGATTGACAAGATGTGAAACTTTGAGAAAATGTCATTCATGGATGGGTTTTCTGCATACAATCAAATTAAGATGCATCCAGATGACCAGAAGCACGCAGCTTTTCAGACACCTTAGGGTATTCTATTATACAGTAATGCCTTTTGGTCTATAAAACTAGAGCAACTTACCAGCACGCAATGAACACAAGTTTTTGTTAGCATTTATGAACGATGGTGGAGTGCTACATTGATGACCTCATAATCAAGAGTCGTCATAAGCAAGATCATGTCAATGACTTGAGGATAGTGTTCGAAATCATGAGAAAATAATAACTCAAGATGAACCCAACTATGTCTTTCCTAGGGATATCATCAAGAAAATTCGTAGTGTTTATTAACATTTAAAGGAATACACGTTGACCCCAAAAAAGTGAAAGCCATCCAAGAGATGATACCTCTGTGAAAACTCAAAGAACTCAGAGGCTTGCAAGGGAGACTAGCTTACATTTACAGGTTTATATCTAACTTGTCCGCCAACCCTTTCAAAGACTAATGATGAAGGGTGTTCGGTTTTTTGGAAAGATGATTGGCAAAGAGCTTTTGATGAGATCAAGAATTACCTCACAAAGCCACCTATCCCAACAACACTAGTTTTAGCTAAATATTTCTTAATCTATATCAGGGTGATGGATCAATCCCCAGGAGCACTTCTTGCTTAAAAGAATGACAATGGTCACGAGTAAGCCATTTATTATCTTAGCAGGACTATAATTAGTGTCAAGCACCGGTACAATCTGACTGAAGAGGAATGTCTACCATTGATCTTCACAATTCAGAAGATGTGGCATTACCTGATGGGTGAAGCCATTCATGTCATTTTAAGAGTCAATCCTCTATGGATACTCATGATGAAAACCAGATCTCTGAACTCCAGGTTAATTAAATGGGCAATACTACTTTCACAGTATGACATGATATTTGTACTACAGAAAGCAACCAAAAGCCAGACAATAGGTAGTGTTTTAGCAGATCAACCAATCCCTGAATCTTCTAAGCTTTATGAAGACATCCTAAATGAGTTCTTTAAGTCGAACGTTGTTACAAGTCAACAAGTGTAGCAACTTTACTTCGATGGCGCGTCAAGATGCAACCACAAAGGAACAATTATTGCCGGAGTATAGGGTAGTGATTATTGATTCCATGGACACATCCTTCCTCAAGCTTATTCATTGACCGAGTCATGCTCCAACAATGTTGCTGAGTATAATGCCCACATAATTAATCTGCAACTTGCTCTATTAGATAGCTTGAAGCTTACGGTGATTCTAAATTGATCATCAACTAGATCAAAGGAGAATATAAGGTCCGTTACAATGACCTTATACCCTACCATGAAGCGGCAATGAAGGTTGCTCAATTTAAAGGTTTCTACATTAGTTATGTAGTCCGCCTCGAAAACACTCATGCGGATGGTTTGGCATCCCTTGTAGCCACACTTTCCTTGACTTCCAAGTCTACTACGCGCATCATAATGACTAGCCATCAGTTATTCTCCTCAGAGCAAATCCTCAAAGTTAACAAAGTGCATGTCATGCTTACTCACTTCGAATCTAATGATTGCTGTGTAAAACCCCGTAAATTTAAAAAAAATACTATGATAAATAGTATTAGATGAGTTATATTATGATAAATATTATTTAATGATGAATGATTAGGATAGTAATTAATTTGAGACCAATTAAGAGTATATTTGCATTATACACCGATGCAATTCAATCTGAAAAATGACTAGTTAAGAGTATATATGCGTTACACATCGATACAATTCGAATCTAAAAAAATGCAAAAGACAAAAATTGTAGGTCTCTTAAATAGCTTTCTAACGCATATTTAATCACCTCATTCTGAGGTTAGAAAAAATGTTACATCTAAAATACCAAAGATTATTTTTCTAGTCTGATTGGGTTTCTTGGTTCGGATCACATTTGTTTGTTTCGGCTTTACCTCTTTATATACCTGTATTTTTCATTAAAATTTCTCATTTACATCATATTTCTGAACTCTAGCAGCCACCCTCTCCCCTTAAAAAAACCTAGAGCATTTTTTGGTGAACTTTGAGAGCTTTATGAAGCAAATATCGAGAAGAGGGTGAGATCGTTGGCGTTTGGCAAGGGAGAAACTGTTTGCTTGCACCCTTGGATTTTTTAGCAGCGTGTTGAGGCAAGATCATCTTCCTCTAAACCTATCTTCTTTAGAAATTTATGTTTTTAATATGTATAATTGGTTAATCTAATGTGAAGTACTTATTTTGATGATTTGTAAATCCTAGTTTTGATGTTAAATCATAAAACAACAAAGAGATCAGAAAAATTAATCTTTAATTGATAAAAATAGATGATCATGATCATTAGTTTTCAGATTAATTGATAATTCTTGTTTTACATGGCCTAAACCCTAATTGTCGATATATAGAACTTGAGTCTTGAATATGAAACAATATAGTGATATAAGCTTGTGGATTAAAAACCCTAGTTTGATGTGTAGATCTGTGAATATAAATACTAAATGAAGGAAATGTATTAATTTAATGTTTAGAACTGTGGTTAATTGCTAAGATGATGAACTAATTAGGTTTTAAATCCTAATTGTACAAACTTAATCTGATTAGTTATGTTTAAAGTATTTTTTTAAACCCCAAAGATCATGTTATGATGATAAATAATTGTTTAGTCAAATCCTAGTATGTTAAACACATGAGTAAACTTGTTTTTATAACCCATAATGATGTTTTATAAGCTTTTTTGTTAAAATTGTTTTAACTTCACGAGACTCAAACCTGAGTCCTAGATTCTAGTCGGTCGACCGAACCATGTGCATCGGTCGACCGATCCCACCCTGAGTTTGTGAAATTCTTTATTTGACCTAAGCTTGTTTTTACGCATGTTTATGCGAATTGGTTGTCAGTCTAGGGCAGTGACTGACATCATGTCTTGTTTGTGATGATTTTTCTTGCACGTTGTTCATGAACATAGGGTTCGAGATGTACAACAATTTATACGTACGATATAGACGTACATTTATGAAGGCTTGGCACACGTGGACTTCCGAGAAGGGGATAGTTGCATGTATTATTTTTACCACGATGGGGAGACATTGGTTAGAACAATATATGTGTGTGTATGGATACTGTTGATGGGCACAGCTCAGTACTACTTAAGGTAGTGCGTCGGTATACCATTTAAGTAGGCCATTGAACCATAATTGCAGGATGCCTGAATAAGTAGTCTGTTCCACATGGTGATACGATGAGGCTAGCTAGCCGTATTTATTGGATGTCTAAGGAGGCAGTCCATTCCCCATGGTGATGTGATGAGGATGCCTAAGGAGACAATCTGTTTCGCACGGTGATGCGATGAGGCTAATGAGCCGTATTTGTAGGATACTCGAGGAGGTAGTCCATTCCGCACAATGATGCGATGAGGCTAGTGGGTCATATTTACTTAGGATGCCTGAACCAGTAGTCCGCTCCACATAATGATGCGATGATAACATAGAACTTTACAAGAGATAGTACTATGAAACCTAGGACAACTCGAGTTTTAGGAGGGAGGTCATTATTTACGTGGTTCACCGTTAAGTTCTTTTGTGACGGGGTATATAGTATTATGGATTTCCACAGGATTATGTACTGATATTCGTATTGACTACCCAAGAGTAGTATGAGATGTTAGGTTGACATACATGACTTGGTTTGGTTGACATTTTAGTATTGCATTTTTTATTCCTTTATTTTTAGTTTTAGAGTTGATATTTAGCAATTCACAATTTGAGACATATGGTATATACATGAGGGTTTCCTTTTTTGGATTATTTTACTCGACGTACCAATCTCGTGTTGTGGATTTCTAAGTATTAACCACATCTAGTACAAGGTAAATAATTTAGGTAGACTATGTATATATGGTTAGAGCCTCCAACATATGTAGCAGCCCTTTCCTCTGGTGGCGCATGGAGATGATCTTGCTAGTGCTCTGACGCTGTTATTTCCCCTACTTTTTAGGCAACGGATCAGAGTTTCAGAGAGCCGCAGGTTGACGAAGTTTCTACATAGTCGCCGTTATTTCTTGATAGACAACTTGTGCTCCATATTAGTTTAGTGATTTATAAACTTGTATTTTATTTTGAAGGCTGAGAGTCTTAGTACTCGTTTAGTTGACTCCTTGTATTAAGATATTTCATATTTATTTCAATTCATCAGTTGTACTCTTTTTATTCAGTTGGGACATGATCATATTCTTTGGATATTTCCTTCTCTTGGTATGTTCATTTCATTTTTACTTTTCTTGTATCTGCTATACTTGCACTGTTCTTAATTGATTCCACTAGAGAGATATTACTGTGACGGTGAAACATATTATTGCACTGTGTAGGAGCATGACAGGTTTGACATCTCCGCATTCACCTTGGACTGTAGCCTCATGTGAAACCAGGGACGCCACAGTTGTTGTGTATCATAGCTCTAGTTCTTGTATCTTTAGGATCATCCTATGTCGAGTCGTAGAGCTAAGATAGAGTTTCCTAGGAATCATGTATAGAGTCCGTTAGGAATTCCTAGATTGAGTGAGGAATATATATATATATATATATATATAACACGAAAAATTTTGTTTTATGATAACTATCTTGCTTTGATTATAAACTATACTGTGAATGATATGTGATACGATTTACCTATTGTTATATGTTATGCTATTTATGCATGAGATCTCATTTACTGTGTCTAATAAAGCTCTACTCATGAACTTATATATATCGGAAAGAGGACGTGGTTGTAGATATAGCCGTGCTCAGGGAGCTAGGCAAGCTGATGCAGAGCCCGAGTCGCAACAGGCTCTACACTACTTGATTGATCTCATAGCACCGGTCACAACTCGGTTAGCATCAATGAAGGAGCAAATGACAAATCAGTCTCAGCGAGAAATACCCATTGAAGAAGCCACATCGACAGCTCCACCGCCACCAACAGCTATTGATAGAGCTACCAAGTAGGAGTCTTGGCTCCATTTAGTTGAGAGATACCAGAAGATGAGACCACCAGAGTTTCATGGTATGTTAGATTCACTTGCGGTGCACAAGTGGAAGGAAGATGTGGGAAACATCTAGGATGTGCTTAATGTCGAGACCGTTTAGAAGCAGAGGTTAGTCGCATTTAGCCTTAAGGAAGATGCTGGTGGTTGGTACAAACTTCAGTTTACACCGGAGCAGCGCATGACGAGCAGTATGTATCATCAACGGCCAAGGTCGGGAAAGAGTTGGAGTTAGCCCATTTGGAGCAGGGAGATATGACTGTAGCTGATTATGAGAGTAAATTCATGAGCCTACTTTGATTCATAGGCATGTGGAAGATCGAGGAGCGTCAGGCTCAAATGTTTTTAATGGGACTTTGTCCAAACCTTTGCCGATACCTTGTTTTTAGATGATTCCGCTCAGTACGAGAGGTAGCTGACACCGCTATCTCATAGGAGACAGAAACAGTTATGTTCCATAAGAACAAGGAAGACAACTCTAAGGCAGGACAGCCCGAGGACAAAGGCAAGGGCAAGAGATCTAATTCAGAGTTCAAGGGATAACGGCAGTAGGAGCCTTATAAGAAGGCGTTGTAGTAGAATTCCAGGGCGCCGCAGTAGTGCAAGATTCAACGCAAGATTCAGGGTGTGTTTTATAACTACATAAAAATAAAACATAGGGCGAGGGATTGTCGCAAGGCACCAGCAGAAGGCCAGCAGGTCAGAGGCTAGGGTCAACAGCTGCAGGGTCGTAGGCATAGCTAGCAGCAGAAGATTGAGGCACGACAGATTGTTTTGAGGATTGAGGGCTAGGTGCATGCCATACAGGAGGAACCTTAGGGACATATAGTCTTGTACATTCCAGACACTTCAGCCATCAGACCCCAGTTATAGGCAGAGACTATGTAGTCATACCTCATTGTGCGGACGGGATCGTTATGGAAGGTACGTTGCTTGTGAACTCCTTTCCTACCCGTATCTTATTTCAGAGCTTCACATTCATTCATCTTTTATGCTTTCATGATTAGGCTTCAACTTATAGCGCAACCTTTAGATTTTTCGGAGGTTAGATTTTGGGCTATAAGCTATAAGCTTAATCATGAAAGCATAAATTTAGCAAATTGGGCTAGTTCTTGATAACCTTTATGATAACCTTTAGCAAATGGGGCTAGATTTTAAGCTTATATCTCTGTCAGCTTATAGTGCAAGCTTTATGATAACCTGTAGATCTTTTATGCTTTCATGATTAGCACCACTCGTATGCTAAATTTAGCAAATGCAAGTTTTAGCTTTTGGAGGTTAGATTTTGGGCCACGTAATTAGCAAGGAGGGCATTGCTGGTAGATCGGAGGCCGAGCGGGAGCAACACCTTCGTCTAACATTGTAGACTTGGTGGGAGCACCAGTCGTATGCTAAATTTAGTAAATTCAAGTTTTAGCTTTCAGAGGTTAGATTTGGGCCACGTAATTAGCAAGGAGGGCATTGCTATTGAACCAGCCAAGTGGGGCTAGTTCTTGATTAGGAACATTAGTCGTACAACAATCATGGATGTACAGAGTAATCAACGTTCAATCGGGGAACTCTTGGATTCAAATCTGAAAGGGGAAAATTTCCAAGAACCCAAGGCAGATTGAACCATCGGATAAGAGGGGGCCTTCAAAAGAAATGCCGGATTGTAATACCTGATAATCCGCAGTCAAAGGAGGATATATTTGATGAAGTTGGCGTATTTCTTACATGTTAAGACAACTTACACAATGGAGACTTATGCGAGGATATTCATCCAAGAGATTGTACGATTGCATGGTGTTTTGGAGACGATTGTATCGGATCGTGGCTCAGTTTTCACTTCACATTTCTAGAAAAGCTTCCTAAATTTTTTCGACAGCCAGTTATCATATAGCAATGTATTCCACCTGTAGACAAATGGACAATCAGAGAGAGTTAACCAAGTGTTGGAGAACATGTTACGGTCATGACTTATCAATTTCTAGGGCAACTTGGAGGACCATATCCTATTGATTGAGTTTACCTACAATAACAGTTATTAATCGATAATAGGCATGGCACCTTATGAAGCATTGTATGAGAGGTCTTGTAGATCCTCGATTTGTTCGGCAGAGTTATGGAATATCTTATTACTTGGATCAGATTTGGTTGGATAGGATAAACTATGGAGAAGGTAGCGTTGATTTGGGAGCATATTATTACCACCTAAGTCGGCAAAAGAGCTACGCGGATCAGAAGCGACAACCTTTAGAGTTTCAAGTTGGAGATTATGTTTTATTGAAAGTATCGCCTATGAAGGGTGTTAATGATTTAGTAGATGGTGAAAGCTTCCCCCGAGTTACTGGACCATTTAGGGTCGTTGAGTGTGTTGGAGCCGTTTCGTATCAACTAGATCATCCCGCATTAATGTCGGGGGTACAGGATGTTTCCTAGGTTTCGATGATCAAGAAGCATTTACACAATGAGGAACAACAAAGAGTGTTTAACACATCATACTTAGAGATTCAAGCTGATTTGACAAACATTGAGATTCTATTTTGTATTTTTGCTAGAGAGGGTAAGAAGCTTAGAAATAAGATGATTCCTTTAGTTAAAGTGTAGCGGAATCGGAAAGAAGCTGAGGAAGCTTCTTAGGAGTGCGAGGAGGATATGTGTCGTAGACTATCCACACCTGTTTGAGAAGGTAAAATATTAACTATGATTTGTTTGTGTTCATGTTATTTGTATAGCCACATTTACATTTAACGCTGGAATGCGGGTATTAACACTTACCTCCTAATCATTCAGAACATATAGTATATACATGAGAGGTTCTTTATTTGGATTTTTTTGCCCGACGTACTAGTTTCATTTAATTAGGGGTTAAGTGAGAGTATTTGCATTCTAGATCGTCAAGTGTAAATATTGCTTGTGATACCTATCTTAGGATTAATAATTTGAGATGTGTATGCAATGATTTCCTTGTCTAGATTATTCCATTAACGTGCTTTTCTCGTATTATTAATCTCCAAAGATACGTTTGCGGAATTTCGAGGATGAAATTCTTTTAAGGGGGGTTGATAAAACCCCGTAAAATTTTTTAAAAAATACTATGGTAAATAGTATTAAATGAGTTATATTATGATAAATATTATTTAATGATGAATGATCATGATAGTAATTGATTTGAGACCAATTAAGAGTATATTTGCATTACACCGATGCAATTCAAATATGAAAAAATAACTAGTTAAGAGTACATATGCATTAAACACCGATACAGTTCGAATATGGAAAACTCAAAAGATAAAAGTTGTAGGTCTCTTTAATAGCATTCCAACGCATCTTAAATCACCTTATTCTGAGGTCAAATAAAAATGTTATAGTCAAAATACCGAAGATTATTTTTCCAGTCTGACTGGTTTCCTGTTTCGGGTCAAATTTATTTGTTTCGGGTTTGCCTCTATATACCTGTGTTTTTCATAAAAATTCCCTTTTATATCATATTCTGAACCCTGGCATCTACTATCTCCCCTCAAAAAACCCTAGAGCATATTTTGGTAAAATTTGAGAACTTTGTGAAGCAAATACCATGAAGAGGGCGAGATCGTCGGCGTTTGGCGAGGGAGAACCTGTTTACTTGCACCCTTGGATTTTTCAACAGGGTGTTGAGGCAAGATCATCTTTCTCCAAACCTATGCCCTATAGAAATTTATGTTTTTAATATGTATAATTGGTTAATCTAATGTGTAGTACTTATTTCGATGATTTTTAAATCCTAGTTTTGATGTTAAATCTTAAAACAACAAAGAGATAAGAAGAATTAATATTTTATTGATAAATGTAGGTGATCATGATTGTTAGTTTTTAGATTAATTGATAATTCTTGTTTTACATGGCCTAAACCCTAATTGTCAATGTATAGAACTTAAGTCATTAACATGAAACAATATAGTGATATAAGCTTGTGGATTAAAATTCATAGTTTGATGTGTAGATCTATGAATATAAATACTAAATGCAGGAAAGATATTAATTTGATGTTTAGAACTATGGTTAATTGCTATGATAATTGTAGATGTAAATTTTGATTTTCCGAAACGGGGATTTCGTTTGTATTGATGAGAATAGCTTATTACAAACTAATAAATCGAAATTACAACAGAAGAGGAGAGAATGCCCTCCTTGTTAAATATGGGGACTTCGGTAGTGATAGAATGCCTCGCTCAGTTCTCGCACTGAGTCTGCTTCCCTTGGACGATTCGATCGATGTTGCTGGAGAGCTTCAGTGCATAGTAGAAACTCATGTTAATCGAGTTCGAGTCTCCGAGTTTAATAGCGATCGAGGCCGAGAACTCAAGGAAGATGCTACAGTGCAGAAATGTTGCAAAGAGCAGATCCTTCGCTCACTCGAGAGCCGAAAGTTGATGGTCTGGTTCTTTGATTCTATCAATGAATTCTCAATGAACGAACCTTGAACCCCTTTCCTATAATCAGGAGAGGCCCTCCCTGAATCATGGGATGTGACCATCTACTATTAAGAGATGACATGCTTCTCATTTGTACTATGAGTGGCTGCTTGATGGATTTGGAGTACTATACTCCTTCCCCTCACGTCGTGAGGAATAGAAATGCACATCCCTGTACATGTCATTGCGGCTGCCTAGTACTCAGGCAAATCTGGTGAGATCGCTGATCGCCTAACTATTGCTTTGAATGTGCAGGTGGATCTGGTCACTTGGACGAACCCATTTCATATGAACAAGTCTGGTACGCAGGCGAGCTTAGTGACTGTGTGGACCTGATAGGTCACTCGTACCATGAGAGGCTATTTGAGGGGCTCGAAGCACTGTAGTCCTTCCCCTCATGTCGTGGGAAATGGGAAGGCCCATCCTTGTACACAACATCATAGCTGCCTAGTACACAGGCGAGTTCTGATGAGATTGTTAGTCATCTGGCTGACGTCTTGGATGTGTAGGCGAGCCTGGTGCCTAGATAGACTTGACTCGTGTAGGCGAGTTGAGCATGTAGGCGAATTGTAAGAAACTTGACTCGTGCAGGCGAATTAAGTGTGTAGGCGAGTTTGAGGGAACTTGACTTGTGCAGGCGAGTTAAGTGTGTAGGCGAGTTTAAAGGAACTTGATTTGTACAGGTGAGTTTTGCCTCTGAATGGTCTTGGCCCGTACTGATGAGTCCAGCACGCAGGCGGAAGCAAACTCTCAATGGTGGGTTTCCTTAGTTAAGGCAATTTTCACAGCCTACAAGACCCCATTCAAAGTTTTCAGACCTAAATCAAGTTGTAAATGTGGTCTGGAATACTTTGAATGAAAGTGACCGTTGTTCAGGTGATTTTGATTCCTCTAGTTAGATTGAGTCATTTGGTGCCGACAGGCGAGATCGGTGCTGTTGGAGCTGGATCACTACGAGTGAAATTCAAACTTATGAAGGCCGGCCGCGTGTCCGTGGGTGAATCCCCACACTTGCTAACTAAGATGACACCTCACCTTCACACTCCCGCTTCGAGGAGCGGATTCGATAGCGCTTTTGATCCTAACCATCGATTCGATGTGGGATCGTGTCTTGAACTGCCAGATCTTGGCCATTCACGCAGAATTCTAAACGTCCTGCCCCGTTCATGGCTTGTTCGATTTGAACCACAGAATCGAAACCGTTTGCTTCAAAGAGCTCGGTGAATCTCGACCGTTAAGATTCTACGTATATGGCGTTCATCCCCTACATGGGGAGTTACTTCACTCCGACGCTCTTTTCCTCAAATTTTCTTAGAGAAAGTTTGTCTTCCCTTATTCGAGATGACTTCGAGAATGAGAAAGTTTGCTTCGAAGGGGAAAGAGGAGGCTGCTCAGCCAGAGCTCATCGTCCTCTCTGATGATAAGGAGAAAGAACACACACCTGTTTCTACCTTTCAGTCCTTTCAACCTTCTCTTGATGATGAAGGGACGATCCTATTGATCCAACCCATTGCCATGGTCCCTGCCGGCCAGGAGTCTGTCACCCCGAGTCCTAGATCCATACACGGCCTCATCGGGCAACTGGAGAACACTATGAAACAAGCGGTCTCCACCGTTAGCCTTGGCTAGGGGAGCTATGCTGACTTCAGACCCTTTCTCATGAACTGTATAGCCGAGCTTAGGCGTTTGGGTGAAGCTCATGAGGCTTCGTGTCGTTTGGTCAAGCTTCTTCACTTTGAGCTATGCCTAACACGCCTGGAGACTCTGTCGCACGTCGACTCGGAGCCAGAAGTAGAGCGGTTCATGGCTCAGGCCTGTGCTAGAGGGGCGCGTGAGCGGGAGATCCGAGAGAAGGACCTGTCGGGCTAAGGGGGCCTCATGTCGCATTTTCTCCACCGATAATGTCTACTGCAGGAGGAAATCGACGCTTTAAACTCCACCATCGCCCGAATGAAGGATCAGCTAATGGAGGAAGAGGCGACTCTGAGGGACTTGCAACTCAAAAGCACAGACGTTCATGATGCTATTGAAAAGGAGATGCAGACTCTTCAGGCGCTCCATCAAGAGAGCTCCGCTGCTGCTGCTGCTCTTGAGGCTAAGATCCGGAAGGAAGCGGAAGACCGGGTTCGAGCAGATCGGGCGGAGAAGGTAGCCAAGATCAAAGCTGAACTTGCCTCTCTGATCGAGATGGACTAGGGCTGATGGGGGGATTAGTTCTTAGGATCTCCTCGTGTTTCTTTGTCTTGTTTTGTTATAATTCTGTTTGAAAGATTTGTCGCCATCTTGTTTGAACAAATTGTCACGACTTTAATTACCTTTCATATTAGCTGAATGAATTATTATTCTTTTAGCTATTTAATGTTATGCGTATATGCTCTCTTTCTCTTGTTTCTCTTAGGATTTTTAGCAAACACACAACTATCAACGGTTTGACTTGCCTTTACTGATTACCGTTTGAATCGGGATAGCCATACTATTCCCCTTAGTATGATGAGTTATCGAGAGGTTTCTCTTAGGCTCGATGCTAAGATTTCCTATCTAACTATAGCCTTTCGAGGTGTCGGTTTAGGTTAATCTCGACCGTTTAGGCCATAATTAGGCTGGGCCGTGTTGTCTAAATGTAACGACTTATCCTTCAAGCGGTCGATATTCTCATGAGCGGCGAAAGGGGTGTTGACAGGTCGCACCGCTTGATGAGTCTGGCAATGTAGGCGAGTACGTCTTGCTTGGGCAAGCTTAAATTCGGTGTTTAGGAAGAGTTGAACAAACAGGTGAACGAATGAGTGTCAGCGAGGTCCATCCTACAGGTGAAGTAGATTGAACAGGCGAATGGGGTAGTGCAGGCAAGGTCTGTCTTCACACGCAAATTCTAAGAAAAGTGGAAGGCGAGTAATGCATTCGCGGGCGGATCAGTTCCTGCCAGCTGGGGCCACGTGGGCTTGTCAGATCGTATTAAATGTGATTTGACAAGGCGACCTCGTTTTCACGGGCCTCGCCCGGTAGCGAATCGTGGCCGTCGCTTTCAGAAGCTTTCTTTTGAACTCGGCCGTTAGATCCGCCAGAAAACCGTCTCTTGGTTTGGGCTTTCGGGTTTGGTCTACCCAGCCCGTCCTCTATTTCATTGGTTTATCTCTAACCGTCGAATTCAAACTGTTGAGAGCGATCTGAGCCGTCGATCGTGGCTATGTCTTCCAATCGCGAGTGATTCGGGTTGTCGACTTCAATCGTGGTCATGCCTGTCAACCGCAAATGTCTTGCCTTTAAATAGGCCTCGTTTCCTTTTTGGGAAAATCACTGTGCTCAGAAATTTTGCCCGCTCAAATCCTCGAGAGAACTCAGCTTCCATCTTCGACTTCTTCGATATGGCACCGAAAGCCAAGAGATGTGCCTCGAAGGGAAAGGGTGTAGGCCATTCTTCTGGTGACATGGTCATCGATGCGGCCAGCACCATCCCCGGGACACACTTGGGTAAGTCCCATGATTTGTGTTGATAATTCTCTGATGAACATCATAGAACCGAAAGAGCGAGCACCGTTTGCTCGTCTTCTTCGACGAATTTTGCTATTTTTGGCAACTTCCCCTGATTTGGACGAATCTGGCCTTTTCAGATGGATTCAGCTTTTGTCAGGTGGATTCAGCCTGAGTTGGTGAATTCAGCCTTAGTAGGCGAATTCAACCTTTTGTCAGGCGGATTCAGAACCGCCAGGCGAAATTAACTTTGCTTGGCGGGTTTTGCCTGTAGAGGGTCGCCTGTTTGGGGGACTTGAATTCTGTTCTAACTCTCTCTTTTGCCTTGTCTCGCAGCCATGTTTTCTGATGAGGCCCTCCCGAAGGGCGTCACTATCGGTCTCGCCGGTAGCACGGGCTACATGGCGTCCTCCTGATTTCCTCTTCTTGGTCCCGTGTCGGTGTTTGCCACCGACAAACTAGCGGGATTGGCAAAGAGTGTCTCTGATGGGCACCACCTGACATTACGTGAGTTGATCACTGATGCGACGTCAATGGACACGGCCAAATTGGAGCTGAGGAAGCCCCAGTTATTGTTTGGGGATGCCATGGGCGACCCTTCGGCTCTATTGCTTAGGGAGAGCCAATGGCTCCGAGTTATGGATGTAGTCCGCTACTATCTCTCCAATATGCTATGAGGATTCTCAATCATCGAGTTGCGCTCGCTTTCGATCCAAAGGACCATGAACTGGGATCTGACCCCGACCTAAGATGGGGTGACTTGCGTGCTCTTTACGAGCTCCACAGCTGGATATAGGATTAACGGTTCTTGCAGATGCGTGACCGCTCTGCGTCTCGGCTTGCTGCACAATGAATCGTCTATTGGGGAGACGACTACGGTGGCGGAGACCTTCTGCCATCGCTTCTTTCAGGTCGGGGGGCAACTTCCCCCTAAGGACTTCTGGGTTCCGGGGTGGATTCACTCTGCGCCTAGTAGCAACACATGGTGGTTTAAGATCACCGAATATATCTTAGCTGAGAACTCCGACATTGTGGGTTTAGAGTTGTACGCGGCTATCAGGGCCACCCAGCATGGCCTGAAGATCAATGCGCCTAAGTACCATAGCATCCTGGAGTTGTGCTGTCCGGATAGTAGTACGTTCTTCACCCCTAATGGCGAGTTTGGAATTACCCTTCACGAGATGTACGACATGTCGAGCTTGCCGTTGGGAGGGTTTCCTTATGAGGAGTACGTGCCCGGTCAGGAGGAGATTGACTACCTCCCAAGTCGGTCCCCTCAGGTGGTGGAAACTCTTAGGAGTTACTCAGCCACTTCCACATTTGTTTGAACACTCTAGGGGCCGTGGACCACAAAGGCAAGAAGAAGAGAGCTCCGGGGATCAGCCACAAGAATTGGGGCGATTATCTATTCCCCAAAAATGACGTCAAAGGGTGACTCACTCTACCGCTAGGTGAGTGCGACCAGGTGGAAGTGGAGGGAAGGATAGCCTATGGTGGGGCTGCCGAGACCCTTGAGCACGATGAGGGTGGGTTCAAAGCGGGAATGACCTTTGAGTCATTCTACCATTAGGCCAAGTCTCCTATATCAGCCAAGGCCTTGCTCATGGGCTACCTCATGCTATGGCTGAAAAGGTGTGTGGTTCCTACCCACTCCTTCGAGGCGATCCCGGTGGAGGTCGTCTACCCCTTAGTACGTTTGGCGTACGGGAGGTAGTATGCCTTGGTGTCAGCGACAGTGGCCTTCATCCAGAGGGGGCTTCACATGTTAACGGCCTAATTCTACCGGGTGTCTACACCGTCGAAGGGGATGGCGAAGTCGCCAAGACCCCTAATCCCAGAGTCAGGCTGCCGTATACTTGTTTGATGGCGTGGTTCATCTACCACTGTGAGTGTTTGATGAGAGCCCCTGCAACCCTCCAGGGAGAAGGGTTCATCCCCTTCGTGCTACGTCTGGAGAAGTGTTCCTGGAATGTCAGGACATTCTCGACATGAGGAAAATGCTGTCCTACTTCGACCACTACAATTTTCATTAGTTCTTCCCATATTTCACCGGCGAGGGATATGGCGAGTCCCTCCAGGATGCGTCATCGGTGAACCAGAACACTGCACTTTCTTGTGGTGCCTTGCGATGGCTGGTTAACATCCGGCCAGGGAATCATGTTCTACGGACAGGCCTCGTGTGCTATCTGGAGCCATACCTTCCTTGCAGGTTTGCTCGTCAATTCGGGTATGACCAATTATACATGGGGAATATTAACCCTCACTTGCGTTATGAAGGAGGGTTGGTGGATGGTGCGCAGGAGTGGTTCTGGACTTACGTCGGTTGCACTACCGTGTAATTCGAATTGCCCGTCAAGGATCGTGACCTTCGCCATACACTCGTCTACTGTCGGTGGTACCGAGGTGCCAGTGCGAATCCCGAAGGCTTTCGGTTCTAGAGTTCCTGTTTGACGGAACGTGGTCACCGCCCGAGGGTAACCCCTCACCCATTGGGGCGAAAGGATTGGCAGACTGTTGAGGAGTGGTTCGTCGATGCCCCTACTGAGGACACTAACGACCCCTGCATAGGCTCAGGTGAATTCGGGGGTCCTAAGGCCGATGCCCCGCCTACCTTCGAGCTGGATCCCACCAGTGCGCATTGCTTATATGATGACCTGGCCCGTGCGGGGGCGTGCTTGGGTTAGATCGGGAGTTCGATGGTCGGCCGCACAAGCGCATCTACTCCCGATCTTGGGGGCTCGCTTTTCTCTAAGTAACAGTGGGAGGCCGAGGCTGGTAGCTCAGGAGGGGATGCGATCATGAAGGCCCATCGTGAGGAGATGGCGGAGACCACCAAGGCTGCAGAAGGTCAAGCCGCGACCACCGTGGCGCTGACCCTGGGGGTAACTACCTCCACGACTGAGGCTACTATGCCCGTCCCCATTCCTACATTGGGGGTGATGCTATCGGCTTTGGAGACCGTTCCCTCGTTACTTGCTGCTGGGCAACATGTAGAGGCGTCGGCTGCTCCACCGACTGTGTCGGCAGGTAACCTTTCAACACCCTATCTTCGAACACGAGGTCGAATTTGCCTCACCTAGTGTTTGCGTTGCCTTTTACACTTGTATGGTTGAGGGGGTGATCCCCATTCCTTCTGATGAAGAGGAGGGAGTCGAAGATGTAGAGGAGCTCGGCGACTCAGGTGAGCATGGCCCTGAATTCTATCGACTTGCTGCCGGGTACCCCTTAAAGGTTTTAACGCTTATATTCTTTCTGTATTTGTAGCTGACTTGGCCTTCAACGCCACTGGTAAAGAGGATCCTCCCTTTAAAGCCAGTTGGTCGGCCGGAGAGGAGGATGAAGGAGAGGAGGGAAGTGATGCCTCGCTTCACGAGTAGATGTTGAGTCGCGGGGAGGCGTCAGCTTACGAAGAAGTGTCACCTCGACAAGAGGAGGCTTTTAACCAAGAAGAAACCTCCGCCCAGCTGGCCGTCATCCTGTCATCTTATGCTTCAGAGGCTGTCGAGACTACCGCCACCCCAGCTGCAGTTCCGATGGTAGCGTCAGCGGCGGATGATGCTGCCCTCTCTTATGTGGCTCACTCACGTAAGAGATCAGCTGACCGAGCCATCGCTAACTTCCAGGACACCCTTGCTGATTGCATTAAGCTCACGTTGGAAAAAAGTTGTCCTTTCGAGGAGTTCAAGGACATCCTTGAATTTCACATGGGCTTTTTGGTCAAGATGCTTGGTGTCTTTGGTGCTAGTCTGTATTACGTGCGTTTGGAGGAGGCAGAGCAGACTATCCACAAGCTGCTTGCCCTCCCCGCTAGGGGTTCTGAGCTTGTCCACCTCGCATCTAGCGAGGTTTAGGTAGCCCTAAAGGATCGGGAGCATAGATTGGAAGAGATGATGTCGTTGGAGACAAAGCTGAAAGAGGAGATGGAGCGCACCGCGGCTGAGGACAAATGAGTAGTCGAAGAGCGTCATAGAGCCAACCTCAACATATCTAGCCTGCCCGCGGAGATAGTGAAGGTGAAGCGAACCATCTCTAAGGTGCAGGCTCTCTTAGCCTTCAAGGAGAAGGCCTGTGAACAGCTGATGGATGAGCTGACTAAGCTCGAGTTCCGACAACAGCTGGCCCTTGACACTATTGAGGAGAAAGACCGAGCCCTCAAGGAGGTAAGGACCAACATTCAAGACTTACTTTCATGTACCGAGGAGGATATACGTGGAGAGGTCCTGCATAAGCTCGAGCTTAAGCATACCCAGGAGGTTCGCGAGGTGGAGTCGCCATTGAGAGATTTGTAACTTGACTTAATTGTATCATTGTATCCGAACCTCTCCTAATAAAGGAAATTATGCTTTTGCCTCAATCATTGTTCTTTTTATTCCATACGCATGTATGCATCCTCTTTCTTTTTTCCCCTAACTATTAATGAGCTTAATGCAGGCTAGTCTTAGCCATCGGGACTCTGTCCTGGACAAGTTCCGGTCATAGGTGAATTCGGACTGTGAAAATTTTGGCCACAGGTGAACTTGGGTTGGGCGAGTTATATCCATAAGCAAATTTTTCTAGGCAAGCTCGAGCCATAGGCGAACTTGTCTAGGTGAGATCGAGCCATAGGCAAACTTGTCAGGGCGAGTTTGAGCCATAGGCAAACTTGCCTGGGCGAGTTCAGGCCACAAGCGAACTTCGGACTTGAAATCCTGGAGAGTTCGAGACTAGCCCAAATTGTGCACGCGAATTCGTATTATCAGGCGAGCTTGAACCTAGCGTATTCGAGTCATAGGCGAGCTTCGAATGGGGCAGGCCACATGCCTGCTCGTGAATCTTCATGTTTGCTAGCTAATACGATATGTGTTAGACCCTAGAGGGGGGGTGATTAGGGTCTTAAGGCTATAATTGTGTAATAAAAATAAGGCAAGCAATACACCGCAATAATGAACAACAAATGTAAAGGAGATAGAGTGAGAAATCATTATCCAAGTGACGCGCGATGTGTTAACGAGGTTCGGCCCGCTGACCTACGTCCCCGCTCCCCACTCTCGAGGAGAATCCACTACACAACCCGGTTTGGAAACCGGAACTTCTTCTATACAACAATCTCCACAAGATCTCACATCTACACAGTTGATCACCATAAGATCATACTCCCACATAGTTGATCTTCACAAGATCAAGCTCTCAACAGTAATAATAGTGTAAAAGCTCTCAACAGTAGTAATGGCATCTAAGTTGGGAGATGGTGGAATTTTTGCGTGACTTGAAGGACCCACTTCGGCAAAGACCATCCAATGCATCCATGGTTGTGGAAGAAGTGGTTAGCAAGACTGGCACTTGATCATCACCCGATAGGAGAAATGATACAAATGTAGCAAACATGCTAGAAACATCCATTACAATAGATGCCATAGACGTCGCCTCAGCCAACGAGGCAAGAAATCTCACAACCGATGCCATTGTTATTAGCACATCTGCTGGTGCAACCTCAATATTGGTATTTGTGACCTCCGGCTTAGCTAATCTATATGCTATTCTAGCAGGATCATCTACAATCTAAAGCTCAGAACTTGACGGAACTATCCTCCCCACTCTTGCTGAAATTAGAGAAACTGGTGCGTCATCAACCGAGCTCCCTGTGTCGACCATGATTCTCTTCACTTGGAAGCCATCAATTCTGGCTGTGATGATGATGTGGTCGTCATGAGGCGTCTTGACACCTTGCAGGTCGGCATCCCCAAAAGAGATGGGATCCTCCGCTCTCGATCTCTTGTCACTCTGGTTGACCCGCAACGTCCTCCTGGCATACCTCTTCTGGGCATTATTGGACAATTCTTTGACAGTGGGATTGCTACTGATTGTGTTGATGAACCCCTTATGGCTAAGCTCTGTGGATCGGCTCTCCTAGGCCTATTGAGGACGAGATGACCACGAGTAGGATCTCCTATCTCTTTGGTTGGGGGAGCTTCCCTACAGTCCCTCTGAGAGACGAGGTTCTTTAAGTACCCTCTCTCTATCAAATCCTCGATATCTCTCTTAAAATTTGGCAATCATTGGTGAGGTGGCTGTGATCCTTGTGATAGCAACAATACTATGGAGTATCTCGTTTCCATGGGTTTGACCTTATCTGAGGAGCTAGCTCCTTGAGGTGCCCTTCCTTTTGGACCATAACGAGAGCTCTATCGAGGGGGGTGTTGAAGATAGTGAGAGCAGACTTCGGTGTTGGGTTCCTCTGTCGGTCCCTCCTATCATATCGGTTAGAGAGGGAGTCGACTCTCGGTGGGTCTCTAGCCCACTTGGGTGTCGGTGCCACCACCAGTGCTGCTGCAAGTGCTGGTAGCACGTGTAGTGCTAATATTGCTGCTAGAGTGGCTGCTTCTGCTAAAGTCGTGGCTGTGGAGGTCTCTGTGGACCTAGCTACCGACTTGTAAGCTCGAGCATCCTCCATGTCCATGTACCCATGAGCTTTGGCCATTAGCTGCTCATAATTAGCGACTGACTTCTTAGCAAACGAGTCAGCCAACTCGTTACTTTGTAAGCTAGCCACAAGAGCAGACATAGCGACCGTACTCCCTGAGTCATTGACCTCTAACCTCTTGGTCTAGAACCTCTTGAAATAGGCTCGAAGGCTCTCTCCAGGTTCTAGCTCATCTAGATCAACACATGAGGTGGTAGCTTTTGCTTGGTGTCAATCAGGAAGTGGTGGATGAACTTCTGCCTGAGTTGTTGGAAGCTGCTGATGGACTTTCTCTCAACAGTGTTCCACCAGAGTTTGGCACTCCCAGAAAGAGTGATGGGGAAGCATCTGCAAATAACCGCTTCTGATGCTTGGAGCATGCTCATCACATCATAATAATTCTTGACGTGCTCGAAGGGGTCTCCTTCACCTTTGTACTTCTCCATATGAGACATCTTGAACTTTTCACATGGGGCATTCATGAGGTCGTCAGAGAGGGGGGTGTTACCCTCAATAGCATTTGCGATCGATCTGTACACCTGATCATATCCAGAGGCTAATATGGTAGCAGGGGGGCTAGAGAGACGCGATGGTGTAGGAGAGTCTTAGAGACAACTCCCCTAGCACGATCCCTAGGCTGACCAAGATCGAGACTCTCGTCGGTAGCTTCAGAATGAGGGAGGAGACATCAGTGGGGTTCCTCGGCGTGGGTCGAACAACGAGGTGGCAGATACGCGTGCTCAACGTGATCTCTCAACTGCTTAGTAGCAGCATGAGGAGTCCGAGGCGGGACTACTTGCTGTGCTCTAGAAGGATGAGTCTCCGACCATTGGTCTCTAGAAGGCGGGGGCAGAGCTGAAGTAGCTTGCTACGGCTGTGGAAACCGGCTGAGAAGCTCGCCAATGAAAGTAGAGAGTTGTTGCTGAAGAGATTGAGAAATTTGTGAAGTATCTTCTTCAAGCTGAGATCGAGTAAAGTAGCTCTGATGTGGTTCTAAAGGGTGAGACTGCTCATCCTATTCTCGGAACTAGACATGTTTTTTTCAAAAAAGAATGTAGCCCCACGGTGAGCGCCAAACTGTTGATATTAAGTGATCACACAGTTAATTAAATCTATTAGATAGGGTGAGATTGATGAGAGGGCACTACCTTCCCCGAATATCCGGTTCTGAGCTTAGTAGCTTGAGCCTACACAAGTAGAAACTCATGAGAGGACGGGCTTAGTTCCCCCGTGGTTTATCCAATGATCAAGTCAGCTGGTGAACTTGAATGGGGAAATGAAGAACTATGAGAGTTCTGTATTGTAGTGAAATTGCTTAGAATCACTTAGATTCAAGAAGAACCAACCCCATTTAAGGTTAGAATAGTACCTCTATTTATACCGGGGGTATAAGGGTAGAACCATCATTGCGGCTGAGAACAGGATGGCGATGAAGAAGCATAGGCTGGCGGCTGTGTTAGCACTTGCTTTATAGGTGTCGACTGGCGACTGGATGATAGATCACGTCAACATTAAATGAGAAGCGATAAGAGGCATGACGGTGCTAATGTGGCACGGTGAGTCATGAAGACTATCAGGACTAGAGGCATAATGGCACCTGTTAATCATTAAATGCAACGTCGACGTTGTCAGTGGGGGAAGCTCGAGGTCAAAGTTCTTTAGCTTGACCGAGAAGTAAAGCCTTTTGAGTCGACCTCTCAAGGCGTCGAATAATTGGTCGAGTAGGCTCGTTGCGAGTCGTCTTTGACAAAAGGATCGAAAAGTATCGTCCTTCGAGTCGACACAAGAAGATGTTGACTCGGGGAGTCGGCTAAGTCGGGATCCTTTCTGGTCTTAGCCACTACTTTGATTGGGCATTACATACAGAAGTACACATGTTCGTTGCTGGCAAAAAGGCTGCACTTTGGCGAGTGAAAAACCATAACAATATGCAATGCATCACTAAGAATTAAAAAACTACTACAAAGGATGCTAAAAGAAATTTTTTTGTTTTTTAATTAAGGTTAGCAATCAAACAAATGTGAGAAAGGGAGCTATTATTTGAGTTTATTATCTTATTAGTAAATGTCCAAGTGAATAGTGAATTTTATTATGGTTGACAAAAATAAAATATTTTCTTTTTCTTTTTTTAGATCATAGTTGTCTCTAATTGTGAGAAACTAACCAAGGGTGTCATTGAAAATACTAGAAAGAAGAGTTACCACAAGCAAATCTTCAAATGCTCGATCTCCAATCCTTGATCTTCAATCTCCAAGTGGTTCTTTCACAAGAAAACACACACATTAAAGAACCAAAATAAATAAAATCCTACTTATAAGCATCTTTCCAGACAACGGCGCCAAAAACTTGATGAGGCATGAAAGTATACCTCTAAAGTTACAAGTGCATAAACATCAAGTTGTAGTATAAAAAGTTATCGATCCTATGAGGAACGTGTTTGTAGGATAAAATCAAAATCAGTTCTTATGTTGTTTGTGTGACAATTAGGGGTGATGGATGTGATTGTGGAGAGATAGAGAGAGTGATAGTGATTGTATGTAAATAAAAACAAAACGAGATTAAGAGTGAAGAGATAAAAAGTGGATGTGAGAAAGTATAAATGTAAACAAAACTAACAAAAGGGAAGAAACAAAGATGAAGTTAATAAAATCAAGTAGTAAATGAGAGAAAAATCAAGAATAAAGAGGAAAAATAAAGAAAGTAAAAAAATGGAGAATTCAATTAGAGATATGAGGAATCTAGAATTGAATGCACTAGCTAGTCTCATGCAATTTCTAGAGTTCCCACAAGGATTAGTTCAACATCTTTAAAAAAAAAAGCAATTTCCTAGAGGGTTCTGTTAGACCCTAAAGGGAGGGTGATTAGTTCTTATGCTAATCTAATCCGATTTTATGCTAATTAAAACTTATTAATAAATTATTCTTGCAAGATAGATATACAATATGTTATGAGCAAGAATATGCAATATGAATAAAGAGATATATCCTAACGAAGAGGTATATGATGAAATATATGCAAGGATATATAAACTAACATAAAGGTAAACAATCTAAACCAGATAGTGGGCAATATAAACAACAACCAATATACAAAGGCAAATAAGATATGAGCATAAGAAAGGTGCACCAATGCAATCACAAACAAACGATATGATTACGGAGTTTGGATCTTCCGTCCTACGTCTCCGCTCCCCACTCCCAGGGAGAAATCCACTATCACAACCGGGTTTTCTACGCTCACCCGAATAACGTTTACCTCATAATGTCGGTTTTCAACGCTCACCGATCAACGCTCACAAACACTTACACTCGGTTTTCTAGCTAATCGAAAACTTCACAACTACACAATTGATCTCCACGAGATCACACTCACAATTAAGCATGAATACAACAATAGTTTTTCTCTATAATGGATGAGAACTCAATTTGGCACAAATCAATATTACAAACTCTCAAAACCCTAATATACTATATATGTAAATACTATAAGCTCAATGTGGGTGTGTGTAACAATGAGAATAAATAAGACTTAACTCAAGAAGAACTAGCAATAAAATTGATATGAAATACATAAGTAAAAATGCTAGGAAATAGAGTTAAGAAAACTTCTCTATAAACACAAAGAAATGATGATGAAATATTAAAGATGAACTCTTCAACAACTGATGTAAGCTCCTCTTTGTAAAACCCCAAACTTAAAACAAACTAACCAAGCTTAAACCCTTATTAAACTTTTGTTTGAAAACTTCTCGGTTGGTTTAAGAGATGAGAGCAAGGGGGTGTTTATAGCCTCCCAAAACCTCAGCCAAAAATCCCAAACAAAAGACCAAAAAGCCCACAGAAAACAGCTCAGGAAAAGAGTCGTTGAAGCAGATTTGACTGTTTGGCGGTCGACCGTGAGAATCGCGCGATCGACCGCGAGCAGCAAAAAAGGCCAGGGAAACTCTCTGGACATCATCCGGTACCGTAAAACTTTCTGGAGTGCATCCGGTCGACCGCCACGGTCGACCGCGAGCCTCTGAAAAACAATCTGGACTCGAGGCGGTCGCCCGTGGCGGTTGACCGCAAACTGATATATGAAACAGGTTTGAAAACTATTTTTTCTGATTTTGAAACACTGTTTAAAAATATCAAACAAATTCTAAAAATTATGAAACTTTAGAAAATGATTGTAAACATGATAATACACATGTTACAATAACTGGTTTTCAAAAAGAACCTCCCAAATGTAAAATATCATTATTTTGTAAAATAGTCCAAAACATAAAAATGTAAACATATGAGTTTTGATATTTTAGCTTAACCATGTTTTGAAACATTACAACATGATTTTGTAGACTTAAAGAAAGATATAAACTATTGTTATAAAATCTATAAACAATGAATATAGTATTTTCACAAATACAATAAAATATGAAACATATGAGTATGTATATGAATATATTTTTGTTTCATATCTATGAAATTAAACCAAACAAACTTATCCACATAAAAACAAACATGTATAAATATAAATATTTATTTATATACTAGTAAAAACTTTGTTTGTGGATAAACCAAAATCCAATATGTGTACATATATATATAACTATATATATACATAGAAACCAATAAAATGTGTGTGTATATAATATTGAGCTTAAAGTACTTAACACACATAATATAACACATAAACTAAATTACCCAAGCTATGATCTTGATCTTCAATAAGCTCTTCTTGGTAATCTTGCGGATGAAGCTTGAACTTGGATCTTTAACTTGAATTGTATGGCTTCACTTTACAATTCCGCCAACCTCCATTGGATATGATCGTTGAAGCGCAATTCCATCCATCCTCCAACACGTTGTTTGTCTACAATAAATAGAAATATACAAAGACTAGACAAACAACATTAGAAGTAAACTGTTTGTAAATCATCATCGAAACAAGAAGGCCAACAGGTTCTAGCCTAAAGGCAAATCAAAGAAAGATAAAATAAAGAAAAATAAAAACTAATCCTAAGAGGGTTCAAGACTCAAGGCGAATAGTGCAAGAAAATAAAATTTAAACTACAAAATAAATTACAAAAAAATAAATGCAAGAATTTAAAGCAAGAAAGTAAAGACATGAAAGTAAATCTACTCTACAAGCATGAAAATAAATCTAAGGCAAGAGAAATTTAGCCTCTCAGTTATTTAAATAAGAAAAGAAAGCAAAAGATAAATTTATTAATAAGAGAAAATTTACATCCCAAGAGGGTTCTAGCCTCAAGGTAATAGCAAACGAGAAGATTTACTTGGATCCAAGGGAGCTCGATTAGCGCCTTGACTCATGCTAGTACCATCCACCCATTCTCATCGATCGAGGTTGCTCGACAATCAGAATTGAATCCCTAACCTGATCCATTGTCATCACCTGCTCCCAATTGATATTTTCACTTTCGAGCCAACTTGTCTTGTGCTTTGAATGGAACCAGTAGCAGATCCAACAAAATCACCTTCCAAAGCGACGCTAATTTGATTAGGAGATAGTGTAGCAATACAGAGATCAGATCGATTCAAGAGATGAACAACGGAAAACTTCTTCTTCCTCTTCTTCATAACCCAGTGGTGATGCATCATAGCATAAAGCAAATCACCCGCTAAAATACACCATCAGATAGCCGCTAAAGCAACTGATTAGAAGCGCTCATGTATTGAGTATTTTCTTTTTCTCCTTATCATCGTATTTATATATTTAGCCCCATGAAGTTTGAATCCTAGCCCCCAATCGGTGGCTAATCATATATATACTATGAGCTAAAAATGGTTTGAGATTTGTCTGTCGCATGGCTGGAAATTTGTATCAGATTTTTGTTTTTCACTCAAGTCGGCCCAATACAAGACGCCTTATGAGGGTCTTAAACCTGGGCTTTGTTGTGACGAATATGGGCTGTAAGTTCAAAACTTAGCATAGTATTGGGCGTTTACTTTAAAACCCACTAAGCACAAATATAGCGTTTTATGTCAACAAATTAGCCTATGCATACTGCATACAAAAAACATTAAAAAAACATGAAATAATAAAAAAAGTAATTGAAAAAACGGCCCGCCCGAGCTCATTCTCTCATCTAATTATAGGAAGGAAGTGGATGACTTCTGGTATATATTTTCTATTTTTCTCTAATGCATGACTCCATGTACTTATCGGGTTATTGGATTTAGGCTTTCTGATGAAATTATTACGTCAAATCCTGTTGAACTATTCCTACAGTAAGTAAAAGTTTATTTACTTTAAAACCCACTAAGCACAAATATAACGTTTTATGTCTATAAATTAGCCTATGCATATTGCATACAAAAAGCATTAAAAAACATGAAATAATAAAAAAAGTGATTAAAAAAAAGTCTTGCCCAAGCTCATTCTCCCATCTAATTATAGGAAAGAAGTGAATGACTTCTAATATATATTTTCTATTTTTCTGTAAGAGGGTGTTTGATTCATTTCCTAGAAACTTAAATTTGGGAGATTACTCATGGGAAATAGATTGTGGGACTCATTTTCATGTTTTCAAACATATTTTATGACTTTTTCGGAGGAAATGAGTTTTCTAAAATTTCGGACCCATGATACTATTATCTTACTAGTGGGGTGGGCCTCACATGCACAACATCTCTTTTTTTCCTCTCTCAACCAAACACAAGGAAAGAAAATCAAACACCTTCACATGGGTGTGTTGGGTGTTATGATTTTATTTTCTTAGTTTCTCAGCCAATCAAATAGCCCCTAAATGCATGACTTCATGTACTTATCGGGTTATTGGATTTAGGTTTTCTAATGGAATTATTATGTCAAATCTTGTTTAGCTGTTCCTAAGGTAAGTAAAAGTTTATTTAGGTCATTGGATTTGAACCTAGTTTATGATATCTAAGAGTATATGATTATTGTTGTGCGAAGTGGGACAAACACAAATGCCAAGAGAGAAAGCTAAAACAATCCAAAATAACGGCACCAATACAAAAAAAAAAAGTTTAACGTGTTCGGCAAATTGCCTACGTCCACGAGGCAAAAAGGGATGGGATTCCACTATAGAGAAAGAGAGTACAAAGTAGAGATTATAAGATCACTCAACTAACCTATCACACAAATCTCTCAAATCTCTCAAACTAAACCCTCAAACAAATTGCTCAGAAAGATCTCTCTTTTCTGTGCTCAAAATCACCTTCGAGCTACCCAATCAATCGATAGAAAACCCCAAAAAACGTGGCTCTATTTATAACTAAACACAATCCCAAACAAATTAGGATTCTAAAAACGAGTCTGCCATACCCTAGTGTGGCACACACCACACTCATGGCAAATAGGACAGATTCTGCCACACCCTGCCACCTAGGTGTGGCAGACACCACACCAGGGTATGGTGGAGTCCGTCTTGCTTTTTTTTTCACGTTTTTCTCAATTCATTTCCTTAATTCCTTAGCCATTTTCACAATTATTCACCTCGGGGAAGTTTTTCCAAAACTGAGCTGACACCAACTAAATCAAATGTCTCACTTGTTGCGTCCAGTACGAAGTAGAACAAAACCACGACAACGGACTCAATCCACAACAAGTCTAGACCCAAACAAGAATGCGAACACTCTCCAAATGTTGGTATCAACTCACCAAACCGGCTGTATCAAATTGACTGTCTACGTACCCCCTCTCCCAAGGGATCAAGCCGCCTATAGTTCATCAAACGGCCTCCAAAGGCCCTCAATCAAATAGAAAAGTTTGCAACTCTTCATCAACATCACCAACGGATTTGCAACTGATGACATTGCCAATGGCCCCAAAGCGAAACAAATCAAATACCTCCACCTGAGGTGAACCAATGGTCGTATCCAAATCATATCTACCAGCTACATTCGAATCAACCAAGTCATTATCTGCACCCAAATCCAAATGATTCCCTAACTGTGGCACCTCAGTTGGAATCACAAATGATGCAGAATGATCTATAGTTTGTGGAGTAATCTCCATCTAATTTGGAGTAGCATCACTCTCCACATGCTGTGATACATCTAAGGTCTGTCTAAAACTCTCCATCTGCTGAGAGTCAATTAGCTCCCTCATCGAAGCCTCAAGTGAAGTGATACTACCAAACCAAACATCCAATGGAGTTTTACCTCCAATCGCAGCAGTTAATAACCTATGACCAAGATGACCAAAATATGTAAAAGCCTCAATACCATAATCAATGCTCGACATCAAATGTCGGTCCTCCTCGAGCAAGGAACAGCTCACCAAATCTGTCATCTCGTCTTGTTGTCCCAAGATTTCCTTTCCACCAAAGTGTCTTAAAATGTCGTGAGCTCGGCTCGAATGCAAAAACAGATCCCTTTGTACCTCCCACCAAAATCAGAGCGAAGTACATTCACCTTTCTGCCAATCTAACACTTCTTCAATCTGTTGGAGACTACTAGGACTTTATTTAAAGGGGATTTGGTTTTAATCCAATCACGCCTAGAACAGCCACCAACAAAGGAAACCAAACATCTATTACCTCCCAATGATGCCTCTTTGGAAGCCCCCAAAAATCCGTATGAACTCCACCTAAAAGACCCCTAGTGCGGTGAATAGAGGTGCCAAACTTCACCTCGGTCTTCTTGCTCACATCAAAGTGTTCACCAGACTTCAAATTGTAGGTCTGTACACCCATCTCCAAATCAATATTGGAATGACTAAACTCTAAATGTCGCAGTCTAGTCAAATCAACAGAAGTCGCCAGCTCTCTACCTATCACCAAACTTCCAATCAAATAGTACAGGTTATTCCTCCTGACACCCTTCATCACAATCAAAGAGTCTTCCACGATCTCGAGAACCATGTCCTCAATAAAAACCTTCAGACCCTCTCCAACCAAAGCTCCAATTAAGATCAAGTTCTTCCTTAAGGAAGGAACATATCTCACACCATATAACTCTCTAACTGTCCTGTCAAACATTTTGATACGAATTCTTTCTATCCCAATGATCTGACATGGACGGTTGTCACCCATGTACACCACACCACTCTCCAGCTTCTCAAAACTAACGAATCATTCCCTTCTAGGGCATACATGATAGGTCGTACCACTGTCCAACATCCACTCGGATTCCTCCGAATAGCTACCTGTAGGACTGATAAAAAGTGAATAAATAGAAGTATCAGAAATATTACCATTCGGTATAACGATGTTTGCTTCTGATGATGGTTGCTTTCTTTTTTCCTTCTACTTATTCTTCATTCATTCGTCGAGCTTTGAACAATCTTTCTTCCAATGACCAGTCTCCTTGCACCAAGCACATTGATCTTTTCCAAC
>BQKN01000445.1:290944-317449 GCA_022839385.1 Asparagus kiusianus | reverse complement strand
ATGATCTATTGGCACCCATCGATGATGCTTAGAGAACCATCGATTGTCTTGAGGAACCATTGATGGTAACGATAGTGTTTGCAGATTTTGAAGAATTAATCATAGTTGTTCATTGATCTCTTTCATCTCTAATTTCCTCTAGGATGTGGATATCTCTTTCCTTATTTATATGAGAGGCTATATAAGATTGAAAGAGATCGATTTGTGATTTGAACCCCCGAAGCCTTAACAAACTCTTTCTCATCATGTTGAACAACATCAGATTTTCTCAGCAAGAGGATTTACCCTTGGAATCAATATCTACATCATTTTTCATCGAGTTTTACTTCAGCCTTTTATAGAATAGTTTTCTAATCAAAAGGGTTGTAAGATCTTTCTAATTTTGTGTTCAAACTATTTTTGGTAGTTTGTTTCAAACTTGTTTTTATGGCATACTCAAGCTGGTGATAAATAAGGGTTGGGTCTAGCTAGTGCTATGTGTTACTTGTTGAGGAGAGCTAGGTTAGATGATTGATTTCTAGTAGATTTTATGGTGCGGTCTTTGTATGTCTACTAAATCAGATTGTGATTCATGTAAACTCTTAACATAGTGAGGAAGTCTTCGAGAGAAGAAAGAGTGAACATATATTTTTTTATCTGAACCACAACAAAAATTTTGGGTCTTCCTTGGTTATTTTTAGTTTGGTTGATCACTTTTATTTTTCCATAGTGCTCCTTATTCTATGTGTTAGAGAAAAACTATAGCAAACCTATTCACTCCCCCCCCCCCTAACTTGCATCTCAGGTCCAAGGGGTTATCCATGTAATCTCAATGAATAGTCTTATTTAGGGCTATCTAAGTAAATATAAAAGTCACACATGTGATTACCCTATACCACAGGGTAACTGGATGTAAATAATCATGTTTATAAGACCAACAAAAATGTTAATATATGGGTTGGGGATCCTTAATGGGGGTAGAGAGAGAGAGAGAGAGAGGGAGAGAGAGAGAGGATATTTTCATTATTTTCTTCATTATCCATCCTCACTTTGATATAGAATGGTGCTAGGTGTATTTTCACTCAATGAAAAAGGGTTAATTAGGTGTATTTTCACTCAATAAAAAGGGTTAATTTTGTAGAAAACGGCGTTAAGTTGTTCAAAGTGTTGGCAAACATGAAGATTCGGCAGAGGTGTGGTGTCTGCCACACCCAGGTGTGGTAGAATCTGCCCCTATTGTCAGGGGTGTGGTGTCTGTCACACCTGTTTGGGGAGAAAGTTGGTTTCTTCATTGAGGTAATCATTACAACTTTAGTCGTTAATATGAAAATACAAAAAGATAGTCTTTTTATAAGACTCTTACACAATGAAAATATAATTCTCATCAAAACAAACGCAGAGATCGTTTATCGGTCTTTTGCTTGCGTGGGATCTTAGCCTGTGACGGGGACGTTGATATCCGTAGACCACCAAATGATCAGATCAGATCCGGAGCTTCGTTGATTCACGAAGGAATCAAGAAACCGAAGCAATTATCTTGGCAAAAGCGAGATAACCACTCTTCTCGAGATCACTGTAACGGGGCAATCTTAAGGAAAAGAACCGGGCTGCAGATCTATCAAACTCTCCTTCTTTATGCCAAAGAATTCACTAAAGTCTCCTCCTTCTCTCTAAAATTCATGGCTCTTCAGTCTCCAATTCAGCGGGGCTTCTCCAACGCTCGAAAATTCCAGATCTGAAAAAATGAAGGCCCTGGGGCTGTATTTATAGGCTTCAGGAGTCCTGTTTTTGGATAAGAATGATCGATTCACTCTTATCTTCAGTTGTAACCACTTAACCACGTTCTTGGATGATATCAAATTAGTTGAAACAAATTCGGATGGTTAACGATCGAAAAACAGCTTAAAACCATCAAATCAGCATTTTTGGGCAGCGGACACCCATGGGTGTCTCGGCATGGCCAAGACACTTGTGAGTGTCTCGGACTGGCCAAGACACTCATGGATGTCTCGGCCATGGCTGAGACACCTTCGGGTGTCTCGGCCTGGCCGAGTGTAGGGTGAAAATTTGATTTCCCGAAAACGGGGAACTTCGTTTGTATTGATAAGAAGGCTTATTACAAACTAATGATCAAATGTTTACGACAGAAGCAGAGGGAATGCCCTCTTTGTTTAGTGTGGGGACTTTTCGGTAGCTGTAGGACGCTTCGCTCGGTGCTCGTGCCGAGTCTGCTTCCCTTGGACGGTTCGATCGAGGTTGCTGGAGAGAGCTTCAGTACTCAGTAGGAGCTCAGGTTGATAGAGTTTGAATCCTCTAGTTCGTCGTAGATCGGAGCTCGGAACTAGGGGACGGTGCTGCGGCGCAAGAGTGTGCAAAGAGCTATTCGTCGATCCTCCTCCTTTGATCAATCCCTCAATTGATGAATCGATCTATTGGCCGATGCCCCCTCAGGTTGCTGAAAGAAGCTCTTAAATGGGAGAGAGACAGTTTGGCTGCTCCTTGAATTATGGGATGTGACCATACACTGTTCAAAGGCGTCCTACTGCCCCTCTATACCACAAACGGTTATTCGAGGAAGCACATGTTACATCACATCGCGTAGGAGTGGGAAATCCCCTCCTCGTATCTGTGACAGTGGCTGCCAGATACTTGAGTGGATCTGGCCAGCTCATCGAGCGCCGGCGGCTCTTGCTCTCGGTTTGGACGAGTGAGGTAAGCCGCATTTATGAGGGTACAGGCTGCTCTGATGCCTATCCGCTCACTTACATCCTGAGCCATCGGGCGACCGCTTGACGGTCCTGGGACACTGTGCCCTCTCCCCATGCCTCAATAGGAGCGGGAGAATGGATGTTTCGTACCCGAGTGGGTTTGGGCAGCTTGCTGTATGCCGATAGCTCCGGCTCTATATTCTGATGGGTGAGGTGACCCACATTTATGAGTATGCAGGCCGGTCTGGCGCCTGTCTTGTTCGCTTGAATTGCGGACGGCCGTCTGATGAGTCTGGAGCACTGTGCTCTCTCCCCTCGCATCGTGGGAAGTAGGGGAGGCTTGTCCCTGGAAACCCGGCTTTCGACTCACGTAGGTGGACTTGGCCCTCTGCGAGCGGATTTGGTATATGAGGGCGGATTTGGCCCCTGCGAGCGGATTTGGCTCATGAGGGCGGATTTGGACCCCTGTGAGCGGATTTGGCTCATGAGGGCGGATTCACTCTACTAGTGAGCCCATGTGACTTGGCGCGTGAGGGCCCAGGTGTGCCATCGAGCCCGTTTCATGGCTACACTCCATTCTTCATCTAAGTGGATGGTCTTGACTTGTGGGCGAATTTGTTCGTTAGTCCGCCGCGGTAATTTTTACCGTCTACAAAACCCCCTTCAAAGTTTTCAGACCAAAACCGACTTACCTGTGGTCTGGAATACTTTGAATAAAGAAGTTTTGGGCGGACCAAGTGCCTTAGGATTTTTAGCAAATCCTCAGCTATCAACGGATTTGATCTGCCTTTAACGATTACCGTTTGAATCGGGCTAGCCATACTATTCCCCTCAGTATGATGAGTTGTTGAGTAGTTTCTCTAAGGCTTCGTGCTAAGATTTCTACTCTGACCCCTAGCCTCCTGGGGCGCGGGTCTTAACAAGGTCACCTTATCGGTTTCGAGATTTTGGGCAAGTCACTTATTTCCCAAAGATGGGTGAACCATGCAGGCGAAGTTTAAGCTTCGATGGCAAAATTTCGCCCGACCTGCGGATTTTATCAGCACTTTTGCTGATGAGACCCCTTATTTGGGCGAAAGTAATCCCAGTGAGAGCAAACCTCGTGTTCACTTGTCGGGTTTAGCGCTTTTCCAGCTAAGGCGGCGGGGTTCCGTCCTGTCTCTTTTTTTTCGTGATTCGACAGTTCGACGTCAACTTCGTGCGCCTCGTTTGGATCGTGGTCGTGGTTTTCGAATCCAACCGTCGGATGTAGCCGCTAATTTCGGTCCTTTCGATATACTGGGGGTGATCTGGGCCGTCGAATTTGGTCGTGGCCACGTCTCTTGTCCGTCAGGGTTTCGCCTTTCGAGGGCAATCGTAGCCACGTGGACGACTCCGCCCTTTTAAACCTGCCGTTTTCCTCCTTTGGGAGTTACCGTGCTCTCGAATCTTAAAAAAAACTTCTAAGGAAAGAGTTCCCGCTTCATACTTGCAATGGCTCCAAGATCTAAGAGGTGCAAAGTGAGGGGAGTAGGCCCTGGACGCTATTCCGACCGTCTCTCCGCCGGCATGCCCGCCGGTGTACCAGAGCCGCGCTTGGGTAAGTCGATGGGTGCGTTGGACGACCCCGTGTAGGGTACAGGCGTCAGGTTGGGGGGATGAGTGTCGCTCATTATCCTGGAATTCCGTCGTCCTTTGGTAGCTTCCCCGATTTGGGGCAAAGTTAGCCCTATTTGCCTTTAGAGGGTGATTTCTGTCTCCCCGGGCGAACTCAAACTCTAACGGGAAGGGGGCGAACCGGCTTTTTGATAGGCGAGTTTGGCCCTTTCCTGGTAGAGGGGAGAATTGTCTGTACGGATAGATCTAGTTCGAAATGGGTTTCCCCTTTCGACAAGCGAATTCGCCCATAACTGTTTGATGGGCGACTTTGCCCTTACAGCGGATTTTTTCTTGATTGACTTTTTGTTCCTTCTCGCAGCGACTTTTTCTGATGAGGCTTTTCCGGAGGGTGTGGCCGTTGGCCACGCCGGGGGTACGGGCTATACGGCACCTCCTCGATTTCCCTCTTTGGCTCCGATACCCGTGTTCACTGTTGATAAGCCACATGGCTTGATAAAGAGGGTCACGGACGGGCATCATCTGACATTACGCGAGTTGACGACTGATGCGGTGCTGACAGATGATGCCAGGACGGAGCTGCCAAAGCCTCAATTTTTGTTCGGCGATGCAGCGACTGATCCTTCCGTTCTGCTGCTCAAAGAGAGCAGGTGGTTCCGCACGGTGGAAGGGACTCACTATTACCTCCCTAGTATGCCGAGAGGGTTCTCGATCGTCGAGCTGCGGTCTCTCGCGGTCCCCCGCGTGATGAACTGAGATTTGACTCCAACTCAGGACGGGGTCACCTGCGGCGTCTTTACGGGCTCTTTGGCTGGGTATGGGGTGGAGAGTTCCTGTAAGCATGTGATGGGTCTGCGCCCTAGCCTGCTATCCAATGAGCCGCCGGCAGAGGAGACGACGGCGGTAGCGGAGACTTTTCGCCATCGCTTCTTCCGCGTCGGTGGGAGATTTCCCCCAAAAGACTTCAGAGCCCCGGGGTGGGTATACTCGGCGCCTGGTAGCGACACTTGGTGGTCTAAGATCACCGATTATGTCCTGACCGAGAATTCTGACCTCAAGGATTCGGAGTTGTATGTGGCCATTCAAGCCACTCGACATGGTTTGCGGATCAACGCTTCCCAGTTCCACAGCATCCTGGAACTGTACTGTGCGGAAAGCGGCACGTTCTTCACCCCCAACGGTGAGCTTGGCATTACCCCTCACGAGATGTATGACGTGTCAGGGCTGCCTCTGGGAGACTTTCCCTATGAGGAGTACGTCCCGGACCAAGACGAGATTGATCAGCTATCGAACCATTCCCCCTTGGCGGTTGAAACTCTGTGGGAGTTACTCTGCCACTACCACATCTGCCTCAGTACCTTAGGGGCATCGGATCATAAGGGGAAGAAGAAGAGGACTCCGGGTATCAGTCACAAGAATTAGGCTGATTATCTGTTCCCGGGAAACGATGTCAAGGGGAAGCCAGCTCTCCCGCTAGGCGAGTGTGACCAGTCTGAAGTGGAGGCGAGGATAGCTGAAGAGGGAAGCACCATGACTCTCGAACGTGATGAGGGCGGATTTAAGTCTGGTACGCTCCTTCACTCGTTCCATCATCAGGCGAAGTCCCCCATATCTGGGAAGACTCTGCTCGTGGGGTACCTCATGTTATGGCTGAAGAGGTGTGTAATCCCCACTCACTCTTTTGAGGCGCTTCCTGTGGAGGTCGTGTATCCTGCAGTTTGCTTGGCCCACGGGAAGTCCTTCACTCGTTCCATCATCGGCGATGATAGCGTGCATCCACCGGGGGCTCCGCATCCTGACCTCCTAATTCTGCCGCGTATCGATTATCGACGAGGGGAAAAAGGAGAGATCATCAGGACCCCCAACCCTAGGGTGCGGTTGCCGTATACTTATCTGATAGCATGGTTCGTCTGCCATTGTGAGTGTTTGATGAGTGCCCCTGCGACTCCTCAGGGAGACAGGTTTGTTCCGTTCGTTGAGCGCTTGGAGAGGTGCTCTTGGAAGTGTAAGGACATTCCCGACGCGCGGAAGATGCTCTCCTATTTTGTCCACTACAATTTCCATCGTTCCTTTCCCTATTTCAGTGGAGGAGGATATGGGGAGTCCCTTAGAGACGTGCCGACGGCGGACCATCACACAGTTCTCTCGCGCAGCGCCTTCCGCTGGCTGGTGAACATCCGGCTGGGGTATCACATCCTAAGAACGGGCTCCGCGTGCTATCTTGAACCGTATGTCCCTTGCAGGTTTGCTCGCCAGCTTGGGTATGACCAACTGTATGTGGGCAACGCCAATCCCCATCTGTGTTTTGAAGGAGGGCTGGTGGATGGAGCCCGGGGATGGTTCTGGACTCACGTTGGCGGTACCCGTGCCCGCTTTGAGCTACCTACGAAGGATCATGATTTGCATCACACCCTCCTGTACTGCAGGTGGTATCGGGGTGCCAGCGCTAATCCCGAAGGCTTTTGGTTTCAGGGTTCGTGTTTGGCGGAGCAGGGGCGTCCTCTCAGAAGGCCTCTACGTACTTCGAGACGGAGGGGCCGCCAAACCGTTAAGGCGTGGTTGTCCGAGGACCCAGCTGAAGACACCGAAGGCGGCGACATGGGTCCAGACGAATCTGAGGTGCCCGAGGCCCGAGCTCCCTCTCCTGGTCCTCCGTTGGACCCCCAAAGTGAGCGGGGAGAATCTGACAAGTTACTCTGAGCAGGCGAACGATTGGAACGGGCTCGGAGCACGATAGCGGGGCGGATGGGGATGCCACTTCTATCTCCAAGCAGTTCGCTGCTCTCCAAGCGGCAGCGGGAAATGGCGGCGGAAGGGTCCAAAGCAGAGGCGGCTAAGAAGGCCCATCGCGAGGAGACTGTGGAGACCGTTCGAGCGGCGGATGGTCAGGGCGATACTCCCTCTGGGGCAGGAGCTGCTCGGCCCACCCCTTCTGCCATCTCGAGGGCTGCTCCGGTGGCTTCGAAGGACATCCTTCCTTCATCTGGCGTGGGGCCACAGGCAGGGGTCTCAACGACTCCTACGCCTAGACTCGGGGGTAATAATTAAAATTTTGTGTTCTCAGATATAAAGCTGGATCCACGTTTTCTAACATCTATGTTTAATTTGAGCAGGTGCAACCGAGAGAGTGATCTTTATCCCTTTGGACGAAGAGGAAGAGGCCGGAGATGGAAAAGGGCCCGGTGATTCAGGTAAGCATGGGTTTTAGTGTTGTTGATCCTTCTGAGCCGAAGGGGCACTTGTCAATTTTCCTTTTTTGTGTCCGCAGTCAGCCCTTCTTATGACGCTACTGGCAAGGAGGATCCTCCTTCTTGGGAGGGTCATTCTGCCGGAGAAATGGGTGAATCAGAGGCGAATGACGACGTCTCAATTCATGAGGCGCTATCCAGTGAGGAAGAGTCACCGGCTCCTGAAGACACGTCTGGCCAACAAGAGGAAACCTCCATTCTCGCAGAAGCACCGGTTGGGGGTGAACTCTCGACGCAAGGGTCCCTAGTTCGGAGGGGGACTCCCACCCGGTTGGTGGTTGCTTCCTCGTCTGTGGCGGCTAGCGATGTTGCGGCTGCTACCCTGATGGCGACGACGGCCTTACCAGCTTTGGCTTTGCCAATCGCCGTCTCTACAGTCATGACCACCAGCACTTCAATCGCAACTCCGTCTTTGGCAGAGGAGGCTGCCCTTTCTCCCTTAGAACGTTTGCGAAAGAGGAGCACGGCACGAGCCCTGGTCAGCTTTCAAGACACTTTGGCCGACTGCGTCAGACTCGTCTTGGAGGATAGTTATCCTTTTGAGGAGCTCAATGAGGACCTCGACCACCACATGTTCTTCTTAATCAAGAGGCTTGGCGCTACTACGGCGAAGCCGTACTTTTCCCGCTTGAAAGAAGTGGAGGAGGCCGCTCAGCAGTTGCTCGCCCTTCGTGCGCAGAGTTCCGCCCTCGTTGATCTTGCCTCCATTGAGGTTCTAGTGGCCATGGTAGATCGCGACAATCGTCTGAAAGAGGCTATGTCACTGGAGGCAAGGTTGTCCGCGGAGTTGGAACAGGCAAAAGCCGAGGATGCACGAACGGACCATGAGCAGCAGATGGTGGATAACCGCCTTTCCCGCCTATCCTCCGAGATAGAGAGGCTAAAGCAGGTTATAGCCGATGCGCAGGCTTCCCTAGCCGTTCAAGAGAAGGCTCGTGAGCAGGCGACCAAGGAGCTGGAGGACATCGAGTCTTGCCGACAATTGGTTGCTGATTCTGTCGGGGAGAAGGACCGAGCTCTCAAGGAGGTCAAAGATACTGTTCAAGACCTAGTCTCGCGCACCGAGGAAGATCTTCGTCGAGAGATCCTAAGGAGGCTTGAGCTTCATCTAGCCGGAGAGATTAGTGAGGCAGAACTGCGGCTGAAAGCCTTGTAATTTACCCTTAATTTTTTGTTGTAATAGGACTTCCTTTCCATGAATGAAATCATCCTTTTGTTTCTGGCGATTATTGCTTGTGTGCGTACTATATATGTATATATATTTTTGTGCACTAGTTAGCGTTTGGTCGTGGGAAACTCTCATCGGCCGATTTCGGTTACAAACTCGTTTCGCCTGCAAGCGAATTTTACCCGAGGGTGAATCCGCAGTCGTTACACTAACCGTGATTTCGGTTACGAGTGGGCTCCGCTTTTAGCGGGTCGTGTGTTCACCCACGTGCACGTCGGTTACGGAGACGTAGGCGCGCCGCCTCGCATTAATTGCAGTGCGATGGGTCTCTTCGTCCTTCATGCCCGATCCGGGCTGTTGGTTAGAGATCGTGTCCAGGAACCACCGAATCTTGACCGCCTATAGGGGATCCGGATTGTTCGGCCTTCCCCTCAACTGTTTGGGCCTGAAGGGTCCAATCGAGCCGCATATAACTGCTTAGGGTCGGGGTATTTTAGTACTCCTCCCCCTCGTCAAGAAGAGACCACAGTTTTCTTGTCGTCTTTTTCAGGGAAGATACTAATTTCTCTTGCATCTTCCAGATGGCACCGAATGTGAAGAGGGTTACTTCGAAGAAGAGGAAGGAGGCGTCTTCTTCGGGCGCTGCGGAAGCCGCTGCTGCCGAAGGTATGTCTTTAACTCAACCCTCACTCAAGCATGGATCGGTATTTCTCGTCTGATTCCCCCTTTCACGCCATCGCTGTGTTTCACAGCCCATGACGACGTGCTGCTTCCCAAGGAGCATGAGGCCGAGCCTATTTTGATATCTGACGATGAACCCGAGAGCCCGGTGACTTCTCCTGCCTCCGGCCCCGCTCCGCAACCAGGAACCGAACCTTGCCTCGAGGTTCCACCCATTGCAGTGCTCACCCTGGGTCAAGAGCCTGCTCCCCCCGGTTCCTTGCCCCTGCAGGCTCACGTCGAAGAGTTTGAGAATGCCGTGAGGCAAGTGATTTCCCTTGTCAATCTTGGCATGGGCAGCTTTGACGGTTTCAGGCAATCTCTCCTGGATCGCGTGGTCGACTTTAGAAGGTCGGGCGAAAACCGGCTTGCCACTTGTTGTATGCAGGCGCTCCATCTCTTGGAGTCGCGTATGATAGGGCTAGAGACATTGCTACGGGAAGGCCCGGAAGTGGAGTCTTGCTTGGCTTATATCAGGCGTCAGGAAGCTCAGGAACAGGAAGTCCGTTCTAAAGAAATCACGGATTTAGAATCCATCGCCAACTTCTGGGTGGGTCAACAGCACTTGTTGGAGGAGCAAATTGTTGACCTCAATCGCACAATAGCTCGCTTGCGAGCCGAACTGGGACAGGCGGAGACAAATTTGAAGGGGCTCCAGTCCGATGTCGTAAAGGTCAGCAGGAACGCTGAGGCGGAAACTCAACGCCTCTTGGCCTTGCGTCAAAAGGATGCTGCCGCCAGGTCGAGCTCTGAAGACCGGACCAGGAAAGCAGCTGAGGACAAGGCTCGGGAGGACCACGCGAGAAGGGTGGCATTGGCCAAAGAAGAGCTTTCCTCTTTTAGTCTGTACGACTGAAATTTCAAATCCGTGCCTGTGTTAAGACGTTTCGCTTGTTTGTTTTGCTTTTGAAACTATGCCATGACTCGTGAAGTCATAACTTTGTTCAAATGTATTGTCTTAGCGAAAAACTGGTGCATGTCTTGCTTCTTGAACGTAACATTATGACTTTCTTAATTATAGAATCATAACTTTGTTCAAATGTACTGTCTAGAAGCATCTGATGAAGTTTGTGTTTTCTTGTCACACTTCCTTTGGATATATCACTCTTCAACGTTTCTTAGGCATGGCCAACAGCGATTTCAGGTGGCACGCCTTGGGTGAAGACTCAACTCGAGTACAGGCCGGTTCAAGTGATGGTGAATTCGCGTGGAGAGCCATACCAAACTGCCGGCAAGTTCGTTCAGTCCAATTCGAATGTAGGTGAGTTCACACTGAAGGTGAAGCGAGAACGGTGGTGAGTTCGCTTGAAGGTTAACTTCGACTGTTGGCAAACTCAAACCGTAGGCGAAACCCCTGTGTTGGCGAGTTCGTGTTGAAGACCAACTCTGGCCGCTGGCGAGTTTAGCAGCAAGCGGGACTTATGAGAAGGCTGCAGACCCAACTTAGCCTCTGGCGAGTTTAGGGTGTAAGCGAAACCCATGAAATGGCGAGTTTACGCTGTGGACCCAACTCGGCCTCTGGCGAGTTTAGGTTTAACCGAAAACTTCTGGCGATCAGATCCGAATTAGGGCGAGTTCATACCTCAATCAGAACTCAAGTGGCGACGAATCTGTCCCGTAGTTGAAAACTAAAAGGGTGCGGGCGAAAACTCGTGCCACGCGTCTCTTAGCGGGTGCAAATGCTTACCAGCTAAGGCTTTAGAGACGTGTCAATGCTCATTAATGGCGAAGTGACAGAACGCTTCGCCTCTTGGGCTTCATCCGATCGGTCGGTTTGGGCCTCGAGAGGAATGGCCTTTATTGGCGTTGAGCTCGAAGCGTCGCAAGGCATCTGGGCCGTTCGATTGCTTGAGGGAACAGATCTTAACCGTTGTGTCTTCGGATATATCTCCCGTACTCGTCATCTTTTCAGTCACGTTCCTTCCTCTTCGAGAAAAGTCTGCTAGGCGAAAGACCACTATAGTAACCTCCTCTGCTTCATGGCCTCCGACTCTGACCATAGCGCCTCCGAGGGCGTAGGCTCTTCCGCCACCGTCATCGACGTCGGCGCTCCGCCCGCTTCCCCCATGAGCTCCGTCCGGGGGTCCTCTGCTCCGGACCCCGTGGCTCAACCTGCATTTGTGCCCCTCCAGAGGTTGGAGGGTTTGGTGCAGGGGATCGCCATTTCGGTCGGCGTGGGCGACGGGCGGTACTACGATGCGCTTCCTCTCGTGGAAGCGGGCTTAAGGGAAGTCCGTCGAGCGGGCGGTACCTCGCTCGCACGTCGGTGTGAGCAGGAACTTCAGCGTGTGGAGGGGTGGATGTACCGCCTTGAGGAGCTAGCCTACGACGATCCCTCCGACGTGCTACCGCCCCTCTCGTTGCGCCTCCTGCTCGAGCGCGAAGAGCGGGCGAAGCAGATTCGGACGAAGGAGGCCGAGCTCAAATGTCTGTGCCGGCAGCACCAAGCGGTACTGGACCGGATGGACGCCTACTTGGACGCCGCTTTCTTTGAGGACGCCGGCTCTCTCTACGGCGAGGCGAGGCTCCGGGAACGTGAACGTGAGGCGAGGAGGCTCAGCGAGGCTGCCAGAACGGTGGACAAGGCGCTCCAACTTCTTCGCCAGGAGGAAGAGGACAGCGAGGTGGCCTTGGCCAGGTGGCAGCAGGAGCGAAAGGAGAAGGCGAGAATCCAGCGGGAGGCGGATCGTGCGGCAGTCAAGGCCAAGATTGGTTCTTTTAGTCTGCTAAAATTCCTGTAATGCTCACGCTGTTTAAATTCCCCCTCTCTTTTTTTGTAATTCAGTTGATGCAGGTTGCATCATAACTTAAGACTTTATGTATGTAATTTTCGCCCGTAGTAGCTCTTTGCTTTGTTTATTCTCTGTTTTGCATGTGCCATTTCTTTTCTACTTTTGGCTGCTTGTGACATGGGGTCAGGTCAGACCTGCCCTTCGTGTTGCGGCTTTGGTAGGACTAAGAGGGCAACACTTAGCCCTAGATCAGGCGTGGTTGCTCGTGCGTGCAACCAACCGATGTCTCTAATGCTTGACTTGCCACTCGGTGGGTTGTCGCTCGGAGGTACTATCGGACGGGATGTTTGTCGAGTCGCCCTTGATAGCTGTCGTCGTCCGCGAGGGTGACAACGCAGGCGATAATCGAGTCGTTCAGGGATGTAGGAATATGACGACCGATCGTTGTAGGAGCCATCGCACGGTAGGCTGCTACCCATCAGTTATCCTAAGGGGATGTTAGGATAGCTGGAATAGGTCAAATAGTTCGGGGACGTAGGAGTGTGACTATCGACCGAAGTAATAACACGTCGCGTGGTAGGTTATTACTTAGGCTATGCCATTCGTAAGAATAGCGGCGCCAGTCATCGGAGGTAATCATTAACCTGATGAAGCTTTGTTGCGATCGGAGCAACTATGGGGTCTTATCATCTCATTGAAGGAGACTGATAAGCTGGTTCGGTTAGAAGTGATGGTTAACTAACCGAGTTGTTTTCTGCGATATGAACGACTTTGTTGAATTCGCCATCCTATTGGGGAGGATTGGCGAATTGACTTTCGCCAGTGGTTTGGTATCAATCTGGCAATGAGGGTTTATTACGATTTGAGCAACCCTGTATTTGTCACGCTGTGAGCGACCTTGGTGGATCCACCATCTTATTGGGGAAGGTTGGCGAATTGACTTCAAGTCTGCCGCGATATGAGCGACTTTAGTGGATCCGCCATCTTATTGGGGAAGATTGGCGAATTGACTTCAAGTCTGCCGCGATATGAGCGACTTTAGTGGATCCGCCATCTTATTGGGGAAGATTGGCGAATTGACTTCTGCCCGAGGTCTTTCGTAAAGTAGGGACAGTTTAGCCTCGTGTACCAGTTGGAGGAGGCGAGGGCCAGTTTAGACTCATGCACTCGTGGGAGTTTGGGAAGAAGAGCTGAGGGTAGTACTTCTTCAGATATTTGCCGTTGATGGGCATCATGATCTTATCGCCAGTAGGCTTGACGAGGCGATAGGCGCCGTTCGAGTGGACTGTCTCTATTACGAACGGTCCTTCCCATTTGGGCTGAAATTTGTCTTTCTTCTTAGAGGTGAGAATTATCGGTCGGCGAACGGCCAGCACCAGCTCCCTTTCCTTGAAGGCTCGGTGTCTGACTTTCTTGTCGAAAGCCTTAGCCATCCGGGCCTGATAGAATTCAATGTGCTGTTGAGCTTCTAACCGTTTGTCGTCCAGCGCTTCAAGCTCGGCGAGGTGTTGTCGGTGATTATCTTCCACCGTCATCCCCGTTGCCAAGGCGACGCGGAGGGACGAAATTTGAATTTCTAATGGCAATACGGCCTCACAGTCGTATACCAATGAGTAGGGCGTGTGGCCAGTCGGCGTGCGAACCGTTGTGCGATATGCCCACAAGCTTTCGCCAAGTTTTTCGTTCCAATCGCGCTTGCTGGTGGAGGTCAACTTGGTCAAGATCTTGATGATTGTTTTGTTGAAGGCCTCCGCCAAGCCATTCGCCGATGGGTTATAGGCCGTGGAGGAGAGGTTTTGTATTTGGAACTTGTCGCAGAACCTGGTGAATGCATGGCTAACAAATTGCGTGCCATTGTCATGAATGATACGTCGGGGTACGCCGTATCAGTAGATGACATGGTGTTTGATGAACTTAATCACGTCGTTAGTCTTGACTTCTCTCAAGGGGATGGCTTTGGCCTACTTAGAGAAGTAGTCAGTGATCGTGAGAATAAAGCGATGACCTCTTGCCGAAGGGGGGGATATTGGCCCGACTATGTCCATCCCCCATGCCTCGAAAGGCCACGAAGCTTTTATCGGGTGTAGGTCTTTAGGCGGCTGATGCATGTAGTTGGCGTGGATCTGGCACTCGTGGTAGCGCTTCGCGTAGACGACCGCGTCGTGAACCATCCCAGGCCAAAAGTAGTCTATCCTTCGCAGGCGATCCCACAGTTTGGGTCCAGGCTGGTGAGCTCCGCAAACGCCGTCGTGGGCCTCACGTAGAGCTTCCTGTGCTTCTGCCTTCGAGAGGCATCGAAGCAACAAGTCGTCGTATGACTTTCGATACAACGTCTTGGTGGTTAAATCATAGTAGAATCTCGTAGCACGTCTCCGAACAGACTCCCGCTCCTTTGCATCTTCGGGCAATATGCCGTATAGGACGTAATCGATGATCGGGAGGCGCTAGTCCTCAGCACTGGGCTGATCTGGGACATGATGGGTGGCGTTCGCTTCTGGAGCGTCTTTCAACCGAAAGAGCCTTCTGCTCGCCACTGTGACCCATTAGGTTGTCCCTAGTGGTTGAGCCAGGTTGGCTGCCAAAGAGGCGAGCGCGTCCGCATGCGTGTTCTTGGATCGCAGCACGTGCTTAATGCGGAAACTCTCGAATGATTCCACTAGCGTGACAGCCGCTTTGTGGAGTGGAATCAGGTACTCGTTCCTAACTTCATATTCGCCGGTGATCTGCTTGACGATGAGCTGGGAATCGCCGTAAGCTTCGAGATGCCTTATCCCTAGCTCTTTGGCCAACTCAAGCCCGATGAGTAAGGCATTGTACTCAGCTACATTGTTGGTGCATGGTTCTATCAAAGAGAAGGCTCGGGGCAGCACGTGGTTATGCGGAGAAGTGAGGACTACTCCCACTCCTACAGCAATAGAGCCGCTTGGGCCTGCACGAGACGTGCCGTCAAAGAATATCTGCCACCCCTCCGGTGATGAGGTCACAATGGCTTCGGGAGGTTTATCTGGCAGATCCTCAAATAGGTTGGTCTCCGCCCCCAGCGGGTGACTAGCCATGAGGTCGCAGATGGCCTGCCCCTTGACCGATTTCTGCGGTATGAAGTGGATGTCATATTAGGAGAGCAGAAGTGCCCACCAGGCTAGACGCCAATTCAGCGCTACGGGTTGTGTCATGAAGACTCGAATGGGGTTCACCCGGGAGATGACATGGATTGTCTGGCCAACCAGGTAGTGTCGCATCTTTTGGATGGCGAACACCAAGGCTAGACATTCTTTCTCGACCATCGGGTACCGTTGTTCGGCGCCTTGCAGGGTCCTACTCAGGTAGTAAATGCCTTGCTCGTGGCCGGAGTCATCATTTTGTGCCAAGAGAGCACCCAGAGAGTGTTTCATGGCGCGAATATAGATGAGAAACGGCCTTCCTGAGATTGGTGCAGCGAGGACAGGCGGGTTCGAAAGGTAAGCCTTGATATCCTCAAAGGCCTTCTGGCAAGGCTCGTCCCATACGAAGGAAGTGCCTTTCTTCATAAGCTTGGAGAACGGCTGACATTTGCCCGAAGGATTTGAGATGAATCTTCGGATATAGGCTAATCGTCCCTGGAGACCTCTTAATTCTTTGAGATTTTGGGGCGGTTAAGCTCTTGAATAGCTCGCACCTTGTCTGGGTCGATCCGGATTCCTCTCGTCGTGACAACGAACCCGAGGAACTTGCCGCTAGACATCCCTAAGAATGACTTAGTGGGATTCATCTTGAGTTGATGAGTCCTCATAAGTTCGAACATCATCTTCAAGTCTTGGAGGTGGTCTTCCCTACGACGACTCTTTACGACTAGATCGTCCACGTAGCACTCGACCGTCTTCCTCAGATGGTCTCGAAAGATCATACTCATGGCACGTTGATAGGTCGCGCCGGCATTTTTGAGTCCAAAGGGCATAACGGTGTAGCAGTACACCCCCATAGGAGTTCTGAACGAAGTGTGTTTCTCGTCCTCGGGGTGCATTTTGATTTGATTGTACCCCGAGAAACCGTCCAAGAAGGACATCCTCTCGAATCCGCACGTGTTGTCAATGATGACATCCGTGATGGGCAGGGGAAATTCGTCTTTGGGGCACGTAGCGTTGAGGTCCCTAAAGTCGATGCAGATGCTGATTTTACCATTTTTCTTCAAGACCGGAACAATATTTGCCACCCAGTCGGGGTGTTGTTCCTCCCTGATGAAACCGGATTCAATCAATTTCTTCACTTCGGCCTCTATTGCCTCCATGATCTGAGGGCGAAACCGCCTCTGCTGTTGTTTGACTGGTTTGGTGTCTGAGCCGATGTTAAGGCGATGCGTGGCGACCCGCGGATCCAGGCCGGGCATGTCCTCGTAATTCCACGCAAAGACGTCAATATACTCCCGTATGAGGGCGATGAGATCTTCTTTCTCCTGGGGAGGCAAGCTGCCGCTGATGAATATGGGCTTGGGGTTCGCCTCACTACCCATGTTCACCCGGATGACCTCGTCCTCGGTCGGCGGTTCACGTTGCTCAAAGCGATTGTTCCACTGGGTATTAACATGGCGATCCCATGTCTCGTCGTAGAGTGGAAGTTGTTCATCCGCCGCCATTTTGGTGGGATCCATTGTAGTCATGTTGACTGTGAGGTTATCGAATAGATCCCTTACGCTGACGTCTGAGTCCCACGCCGAGGTTGCTGACGATTGGTCCCCTGAACAGGCATAGTCGAAATCTTCGTTGATGTAAAAACACAAATTCGACGATGAGGAGGAGTAGCCTAAACCTCTCCTGGTCCTGTTGAAGTAATTTGAGGGTTTCCCCTTAGGTACGTAAGCAGGTCGGATGACCGTCTTGCGTCCTCGGCCATAATTCAGGCCCTCTAAATGAGTGAGGTCATACCCCATGTCGCTCATCATGCGTTTCGCAACTCGACTGTATTGCGAAAACTGGGGCGCTGGGTCTTCGTCTTCAGACTCATCCCATAGCGTGTGCAAGGGGTGATCAATCCGACCGAAGATAATATCTTTTCGATAATTATTCTGGGCTGGCACGACGAACACGGCTTGTGATGACTTGATCGGCTATGCTTTGGCGACGTATGACGAGCATACTGGCAAGTGCAGGAAAGGATCACTAAAGAGTTCTGACCATAGGTCGTTGGGCGTATCATCCTCAGATGTGGAGCAAGACGACAAATAAGCAAAGTTAGATTTCTCATTCATGATAATTTCCTCTGCCTGAACAGCATTGGTTACATTGTGACTCTCGTAACCGATTACAATTGACTCGAAGTCGTTCAGGATTAGACTGTCGCCGTATTCTGGCTCGCTGTCTACCTCGTTGCCACTCTCCAGCTCCTCTGCTGGTGGCTCGTCGGGGTCTTGATACAGCAGGGAATCCGTGAAGTAGTTTTCGACGCCTTTAAAGGGCTGCTTGTCGGCCACTACCGTCCTTACTCGCTCGTAATCGTCCACATACTTCAGGCACTGGTGAAGGGTGGATGGGACTATTCGATTGCCGTGGATCCACGGGCGTCCTAAGAGCACATTGTAGGAAGGCTCGGCATCAATGACGTAGCAGGTCACCTCCGTCTTCATGTCGTCTATTCAACATTTCAGGCGGATTTTGTCCAGCGGCCGCGTCCCTGTGGCGTTAAATCCAAAAATGATTGTGGTGGTGGAGGACAGATGTTTTGACGGTATCCCCAAGTGTTTGATCAGCTTCAGGGGCACGATGCTTAGCGCAGAACCCGGGTCGACCTAGATCCGCTCCACTTTCGCCGACCCGACGTATCCCGTGAAGTACAGCGGTCGATCATGAGACGTGCTCTTGATGAGCATGTCCTCAGGAGTGAAAGTGATGCACGGGACCCGTCTCTCAGAGACTTGGCAGCAAACCGCACATTCTTGTCCTGACACTATCTCCTTCGAGAAATGAGTGGAGAATGCCTCTGAGTCAGCCAATGCCTCTTGCAGGGCCTCTCGTGTAGATCTGGATAACCGGAGGAGGTCGTATATGGTGATCCGCGTAGGGATACTTTTTAGCTACGTGAGCACGTTGAACCAGAAAGGTTGGCGGCTTGAGCTTGGTCCGTCCGGATTGGGAGGGGTTGTCGCGGCCGACCTCACAGGAGCTCCCGCCGGGTTCTTCGCCCTCGTGGGATATGCCTTCGCGAATTCCTTTCCCGCTCTCGTGGCGAAGACGTTGGTGTCCTCCTCGGAGTCAGTCAGGGCGGCTATCGCTGCATTGTCTCTGTCTGGGATGGCAGAGACAACGTTGCAATGTTTTCCCTTAGTCCCTTTCGAGGGTTTTGTTGTCTATTGTTCGTCGTCAATGAGGTCTGGATGGACCCACATCACCTGCCCTGTCGGCAGAACCTGCGGAGCTAAGCCTTTCTCACGCTGGTTGTGAGGGTCGTCGTTGGTGATCTTCAAGACGGCCTTGGGAATAGGAATTATTCCCGCGGGAGCTTGGACTTCTGGGAGATTTGTTCCAAAACTCAAGGTGATCATGTTCGTGGTCACCTGCTTTTGGACCTTCTCCTTCTTTAGGACCCCCGCGTCGTAGAGGGCTTGGAGTTTATCTTTGAGGACATAACACTTGGTCGTGTGGTGGCCCAAGAATCTGTGGTAGGCATAATAACTCGGATCGTTGGTTTTGTCCGCCTCCTCGGGTTTCGCGGCTTCTGGCAATTTAATTCGCCCACTCTTGAGCAGCGTGTCGAACGTTGCCACCACCTGATCCTCTTTGAAGTCGTATTGCCGCGGGGGGCGTTGCTCAAATTGTCTAGGCTTCGGCCTCTGAGCAGCCTTCAGCGCCGGGGCAGAGTCAACGGCCATAATCTCTTTTCCTTTGGACCGAGGGGGATTCTTTGGCACGGCTGGTTCTGCAGCTCCTTTCTTGGACTGCGGCTCTTCGGCCTCGAGCCTCTTGATCATATTTTCTACTTGCTCGCCTTGACGAACAAGCTCTTTCCATGTCCGGGTTTCCACCGCGCCCACTTTGGATAGGATGTGGATCGAGAGATTATTACGACACATCTCTATTAGCGTGGATTCGGAAACTTGGTCCCGACAGTGGACCGATCGGTTACAGAACCTCTTCACAAAGTCGTTGACTGACTATGATTTTCTTTGCTTTTCGGCGAGAAGGGTGGCCATTGACACCTCGGTGTCGTCATCGAAGAAGCGGGCGAGGAAGAGCCTTTCAAGATCGGCCCACGACTTAATAGAGTCGGGCTCTAGTTTACGGAACCATTCAAAGGCCACCCCCTTGAGGGTGCCTATGAACAGCCGAGTGAGAATGGCGTCGTTTCCCGTGAGGAACCCGGTCTGCGCCATGAAGTAGTAAATATGTTGCGAGGGCGAGCCCTTGTCGTCAAACTGCACCAAGCTAATCGGCTTGAACTTCGCCGGGTAGGGGACCGTATCCCATTCAACTGGGTAGGGTCGGACCACCCCCAGCTTGCTCATGTTCTGCTGAAGCTTGAGTGCGTTGAGTTGGTTTTGGAACACGTCGAACCTCTTGTCACGGGCGCTACCCCCGGTGTGAGACGTTCCTAGCGACGTTTTGGAAGAGTAATCGGATTGCGGATTACTATTGTCTTCCGTTTCCGTCGACGGACGGTGGGGAGGTACCCACTCCTTATCCCCAGTTCGCCGGGGTAAGGGGCGTTGGGTTCTTTTTTTTCTTCTTCTTGTTCAGAAGCTGCTCCATCATCTCCCTTAGGGAGTCTATGGTCGCTTGTTGCTCTTCGAGCTTCTGGGCGACTGTCTGGTCATGGGTGAGTTCGGTCATGTGCACCCTTGCCATCGCGTCCTGACTTGAGTGCGAGGTTTGAGACGTGGCCCCCGCTGAGTGGACCTCATCTTTGCCGCAGGATGGAGGGGCTAAGGTGGAGTAATCGAACCCGATACTTGCCCCTCTACGACTACGGGTACGCTGGTATATGCCCTCTTGCCGGTGTCGGGCGAACCGGGGGTTAGGCCTCAGGACAGAGTCCGAGTCTGGAGAGTCAGAAAGCACCCCTTTACCCTTGTCCGTCATGTTGATTGTAGCGGACGGGAGTTCTAGGTCGTCGGCAGCGCGTCCCTTTTGGTGACGACGCTTTCGACGGGAGGGCCTCGATCGAGAAGGTTGTTGAGAAAGTCTCTCAAACATCGAAGGCTTCGCCGTTCCTACGCATTGGCAGTCGGCGAGTACCGTGTGGATGAGCCTTTCGCAATGGCACTGAGGGCTTGCTTCATGTATGGTGCGTTTGCGAGTTAGGTATTCTCGGAGATCTTCTACGGGCGGTTGGTGACAACCCCCAGCATCAGAAGGATGATTACACGAGAGATCTTTGGATGTACTCTCTGGTGCACGCTGGGCGGAACGCTGTGGTGCTGGAGTCAGGCGGTCTCGCTTTGACGGGCGAGACTTCGCTTTTGGGCGAACTCCAGTGCGTAGGTGAGTTTCAACCCTTCGTTTGAACGAGCGGGTTTGCGAGGTGTCGCCTACTTCCTTGCCTTTGCGTTTATCCGCCAAAGGGTCATGGCGGGGCTCACCAACCTTCGAGGATTCATCTCCTCTCGTAGGCTCGCTCGCTCGGGGTGGTTTATTCGCGTCAGGGATGTGACCTGAGAAGCAAAGTCCACCTGAGCGGGTGGTCCCGTCCTTCTTGGTTGGCGCTCCTGATTTAGAGGGCTTCCCGAGGTCGGACGAGTTGCCCTCTTGTCTAACGCTTCTCGGGCCTGTATGGTAATTCAGGCCGTTGTGTGAAGCGGAGGTTTGGGCTTCCCGCCCGATAAGCATTTGCCGCCGCTACTGGTTAGCTCTCTGGGCGGAGGGAGCATCTGCGCGAGCTGTGGCAGTGTGGTCTGTGCCGGGATGAACCGGTGAATCCTTCGGGATAAGTGTCTGCAGGGACGGCTTGGCGACCCATCTGGCAGATCCTTGTCCCTTACTCTCGACCTCGGGCTTGGCCTTGATCGATCCTGAGGGAGCGGGTTCTCCTGACGAGGCCCGATGGGAACCCTCAGGCGCGGAGGCTTTAGCCGTTAAAGGTCGGCCTCGGCGCACGACTCTGTGGCGTTTGCGAGATGCATCGCCACCGGAGGAGGAAGTAGACAAGTACTCTTCGTACTTGGCTTGGTCGAACTCGATCTCTAGGGACTCCATAGTCATCCCAACAGCGACTTCGTCGAACTGAGCCACCACCATTTCGTTTGAAGAAACAGCTTCTCCCACTGTGGTCGCCATCTTCTGTAGGGTGAAAATTTGATTTCCCGAAAACAGGGAACTTCGTTTGTATTGATAAGAAGGCTTATTACAAACTAATGATCAAATGTTTACGACAGAAGCAGAGGGAATGCCCTCTTTGTTTAGTGTGGGGACTTTTCGATAGCTGTAGGACACTTCGCTTGGTGCTCGTGCCGAGTTTGCTTCCCTTGGACGGTTCGATCGAGGTTGCTGGAGAGAGCTTCAGTACTCAGTAGGAGCTCAGGTTGATAGAGTTCGAATCCTCTAGTTCGTCGGCGATCGGAGCTCGGAACTAGGGGACGGTGCTGCGGCGCAAGAGTGTGCAAAGAGCTCGTCGTCGATCCTCCTCCTTTGATCAATCCCTCAATTGATGAATCGATCTATCGATCTATTGGCCGATGCCCCCTCAGGTTGCTGAAAGAAGCTCTTAAATGGGAGAGAGATAGTTTGGCTGCTCCTTGAATTATGGGATGTGACCATACGCTGTTCCAAGACATCCTACTGCCCCTCTGTACCACAAACGGTCATTCGAGGAACCGCATGTTACATCACATCGCGTAGAAGTGGGAAAGCCCCTCCTCGTATCTGTGACAGTGGCTGCCAGATACTTGAGTGGATCTGGCCAGCTCATCAAGCGCCGGCGGCTCTTGCTCTCGGTTTGGACGAGTGAGGTAAGCCGCATTTATGAGGGTACAGGCTGCTCTGATGCCTGTCCGCTCACTTACATCCTAAGCCATCGGGCGACCGCTTGACGGTCCTGGGACACTGTGCCCTCTCCCAATGCCTCAATAGGAGCGGGTGAATGGATGTTTCGTACCCGAGTGGGTTTGAGCAGCTTGCTGTATGCCGACGGCTCTGGCTCTCGATTCTGATGGGTGAGGTGACCCGCATTTATGAGTATGCAGGCCGGTCCGGCGCCTGTCTTGTTCGCTTAAATTACGGACGGTCGTCTGATGAGTCTGGAGCATTGTACTCTCTCCCCTCGCATCACGGGAAGTAGGGGAGGCTTGTCCCTGGAAATCCGGCTTTCGACTCACGTAGGTGGACTTGGCCCTCTACGAGCGGATTTGGTATATGAGGATGGATTTGGCCCCTGCGAGCGGATTTGGCTCATGAGGGCAGATTTAGACCCATGCGAGCGGATTTAGCTCATGAGGGCGGATTCACTCTACTAGTGAGCCCATGTGACTTGGCGCGTGAGGGCCCAGGTGTGCCATCGAGCCCGTTTCATGGCTACACTCCATTCTTCATCTAAGTGGATGGTCATGACTTGTGGGCGAATTTGTTCGTTAGTCCGCCACGGTAATTTTTACCGTCTACAAGACCCCCTTCAAAGTTTTCAGACCAAAACCGGCTTACGTGTGGTCTGGAATACTTTGAATAAAGAAGTTTTGGACGGACCAAGTGCCTTAGGATTTTTAGCAAATCCTCAGCTATCAACGGATTTGATCTGCCTTTACCAATTACCGTTTGAATCGGGCTAGCCATACTATTCCCCTCAGTATGATGAGTTGTCGAGTAGTTTCTCTTAGGCTTCGTGCTAAGATTTCTACTCTGACCCCTAGCCGCCTGGGGCACGGGTCTAAACAAGGTCACCTTGTCGGTTTCGAGATTTTGGGCAAGTCGCTTATTTCCCAAAGATGGGTGAACTATGCAGGCGAAGTTTAAGCTTCGATGGCAAAATTTCGCCCGACCTGCGGATTTTATCAGCACTTTCGCTAATGAGACCCCTTATTTGGGCGAAAGTAAGCCCAGTGAGAGCAAACCGTGTGTTAACTTGTCAGGTTTAGCGCTTTTCCAGCTAAGGCGGCGGGGTTTCGTCCTGTCTCTTTTTTTTCGTGATTCGACAGTTCGACGTCAACTTCGTGTGCCTCGTTTGGATCGTGGCCGTGGTTTTTGAATCCAACCGTCGGATGTAGCCGCCAATTTCGGTCCTTTCGATATACTGGGGGTGATCTGGGCCGTCGAATTTGGTCGTGGCCACGTCTCTTGTCCGTCAGGGTTTCGCCTTTCGAGGGCAATCGTGGCCACGTGGACGACTCCGCCCTTTTAAACCAGCCGTTTTCCTCCTTTGGGAGTTACCGTGCTCTCGAATCTTAAAAAAAACTTCTAAGGAATGAGTTCCCACTTCATACTTGCAATGGCTCTAAGATCTAAGAGGTGCAAAGTGAGGGGAGCAGGCCCCGGATGCTATTCCGACCGTCTCTCCGCCGGCATGCCCGCCGGTGTACCAGAGCCGTGCTCGGGTAAGTCGATGGGTGTGTTGGACGACCCCGTGTAGGGTACAGGCATCGAGTTGGGGGGATGAGTGTTGCTCATTATCCTCGAATTCCGCCGTCCTTTAGTAGCTTCCCCAATTTGGGGCAAAGTTAGCCCTATTTACCTTTAGAGGGTGATTTCTGTCTCCCCGGGCTAACTCAAACTCTAACGGGAAGGGGGCGAACCGGCTTTTTGATAGGCGAGTTTGGCCCTTTCCTAGTAGAGGGGAGAATTATCTGTACGGATAGATCTTGTTCGAAATGGGTTTCCCCTTTCGACAAGCGAATTCATCCATACCTGTTTGATGGGTGACTTTGCCCTTACAGCGGATTTTGTCTTGATTGACTTTTTGTTCCTTCTCGCAGCTACTTTTTCTGATGAGGCTTTTCCGGAGGGTGTGGCCGTTGGCCATACCGGGGGTACGGGCTATACAGCACCTCCTCGATTTCCCTCTTTGGCTCCGGTACCCGCGTTCACTGTTGATAAGCCACATGGCTTGATAAAGAGGGTCACGGACGGGCATCATCTGACATTACGTGAGTTGACGACTGATGCGGTGCTGACAGATGATGCCAGGACGGAGCTGCCAAAGCCTTAATTTTTGTTCGGCGATGCAGCTACTGATCCTTCTGTTCTGCTGCTCAAAGAGAGCAGGTGGTTCCGCACGGTGGAAGGGACTCACTATTACCTCCCTAGTATGCCAAGAGGGTTCTCGATCGTCGAGCTGCGGTCTCTCACGGTCCCCCACGTGATGAACTAGGATTTGACTCCAACTCAGGACGGAGTTACTTGCGGCATATTTACGGGCTCTTCGGCTGGGTATGGGGAGCAGGCTACTCTGATGCCTGTCCGCTCACTTACATCCTGAGCCATCGGGCGACCGCTTGACGGTCCTGGGACACTGTGCCCTCTCCCCATGCCTCAATAGGAGCGGGAGAATGGATGTTTCGTACCCGAGTGGGTTTGGGCAGCTTGCTGTATGCCGACGGCTCTGGCTCTCGATTCTGATAGGTGAGGTGACCCGCATTTATGAGTATGCAGGCCAGTCCGACACCTGTCTTGTTCGCTTGAATTGCGGACGGCCGTCTGATGAGTCTGGAGCACTGTGCTCTCTCCCCTCGCATCGCAGGAAGTAGGGGAGGCTTGTCCCTGGAAACCCGGCTTTCGACTCACGTAGGTGGACTTGGCCCTCTGCGAGCGGATTTGGTATATGAGGGCAGATTTGGCCCCTGCGAACGGATTTGGCTCATGAGGGCGGATTTAGACCCCTGCGAGCGGATTTGGCTCATGAGGGCGGATTCACTCTACTAGTGAGCCCATGTGACTTGGCGCGTGAGGGCCCATGTGTGCCATCAAGCCCGTTTCATGGCTACACTCCATTCTTCATCTAAGTGGATGGTCTTGACTTGTGAGTGAATTTGTTCGTTAGTCCGCCGCGGTAATTTTTACCGTCTACACCGAGACACCAAGGGGTGTCTCGGCGAGGTCCGGAACATAGTTTTGCGCTCTCTGTCCGTTTCCATCGTATTTTTATCATCCGATCTCGGAATTACGTGGTTCAAGATGCATTGGAAAACCGACAAGGAGATCTATGAGATTCCATGATTGAATCATATGTGGAATAAATAGGACTTAAGGGGTTCTTCATTTTTTGTAAGCGATGTGCAGCTCCCGGTCCATTCGTGTTTCCGTTGTTTTGAAATTCCGTTGCTTCACATGGTCCGTCGACTCACTTCATGCGTTTTTCGTCATCAAATGACCTTCTGTGACTCGAATAGTGATGTTTATCATCTTCTCTCTGTCTCAAGTCGTGTTCGGGGACCTATAGGTAATTTTTGACGCCTACAAATACTCCCTCCAAAGTATTTCAGTCTCGTTTCTTTTATAGATGAGCCAGAAATACTTTGTATATAATCAGTCCAACCTTCAGTCGGTGTAAAAGGACATGTAGTTAGCTTTTCCTCTTGACTTCTTCGATTCTCAGTCTATTCAATATCTTAATGAATAACTGAATTTGTTCCGGCGCTGCGTTTATCGTCTGGCCGTCATCGAAGTCTCAAATCGAAACTGGTAAGTTAATTTTGGCTCGTATCGTCGAGTTAACTTTGAACTGATTATCTCCATTATAATATATTGACTTACGTTGACTTTCATGACAATGCGTTGAATAGCGTTGACCTAGAGTTACGCGTTGACCGGTGTTGACCTAGGGTTTCGGATCGCCCAACGTTGATTTTTCATTGCAACGCGTTGACTGGCGTTGACCTAGGGTTACATGTTAACCGGCATTAACCTAGGGTTTTGGATTGCCGACGTTGACTTTTCAATGCAACGCGTTGACTAGCATTGACTTTCATCGCAACGCGTGGTAGTCTCAAGTGTTGAGGTTTGTAGGCGTATAAAATTGCCTATAGGTCCCTTATCACAGCTCGACGACGCTAATTCAACAAACGGACCATCGAGCGACGTATCCAAGCACGACCGTTATCCCGCCAACGCCGAAGCCAAGCCATACGCAACGGAACAGGTTAACGAGGCGACGAAGCCAACAAATCGCACCCAAGCATTGGAACGCATCCACTCGCACGCGGAATCAAACCAACGTTTCGGGGAATCACCGAGTCATCTAAACAAGAGCGAACTCGGTGATGTAACGATCGAATCAAGATCAATTCCGGACTCGAACTCAGAAGCGGACTAACTGCCATATTTGGAATCAAGTCAACAAGTCGATTCCAAACCAAGTCAACCACAAACCGAATCAAACCCGAACAACGGAGAACCGGAAACACCGGAAAACCACGAAACAAACACAAGCCCAAACACCCGAGGGGGGCTCGGCACTGGGCCGAGCCA
>BQKN01000445.1:256032-273201 GCA_022839385.1 Asparagus kiusianus | reverse complement strand
GGAAAACTTATATAGATGGTAGTTTTATGCTGATTAGCCTATTAAAAGTTTTCCATTGTCTACCTCCTCCGTTGAATTTTTCCACCGCACGCTGAAGGTATTCAAGGGACTTGATGTTTCCTGTTTGCATAAGGGCATAGGCAGTGGAGGATGGAGAGAATAGGAAGGAGCCATCCACGCTTTGGAGCTTGAGAAGTCTGGTCCAATCTAAGTTTGCCATCCCTTCAAGGCTATGTAGTAGTGTGGTTGGAGTTTCATGCATCACTTCTTTAGGAATCCTAATAAATATAAAAGGGGAATTTGCAGAAAATTAATTATGAGAATAAGCTGGGCATAAAATAAACTTGTTTATGGAGTTTTTATGAGACAAGTTAGTACAAGATAGAGATTTTCATATTGGCCATTAGCTCAACATGTTTTGGATCTTTGGATTTGGTCCTAGTGAAATTTTGATTTGTGAGGAAGTTATTGCGAGAGTGTGATATCCCACTAGATCTCTTCTGAATGGACATACAATAATTTGAATGCTCAAAAAACAAAGGGACCAATGCTTTTTATCTTATAGTATATCTTAAAAGTACTTCAATTCAAGCATCAAAGTTTAGTCAGAGAACAAATATAAAAATCTTAAGAGACTTTGGTGTATGTATGAGGAAAGGACACAATTCTAAATGTCACCTTCATAGCTTGACCACTTAAGCCAAATAAACATTAAAAATATTATGTGACTTGGAGAATATAAGTTTCGACCGTGTATGAGTGAATACCTCTTAAGCTTAAGATTCCTCTTGGCATATATCTTCTTCAAAGCAGGGTCATCATAAGGAACCTCTAACCCCAAACCCTTGGCTATATCAATCAATGATGGAAAGGTAACTTCAAAGCCAATAGGCATGAGCTCATCTTTCTCCTCACCCAACCTCCACATATTCTCCCTCAAAAACAAAAGGCCTACTACCATATAAGAAAATCAATTAGCAATCCCCATGTCATATCATCAAACAATATGACAATTTTGTATTAGTTTCGTAGTCTACCTTTATTGCATATATCAGGGGAAATTTCCCATGATTTAAGGGCGATAACACATGCCATTGTGTTGATAATCCTATCATAAGCAGAGAAAAGAGTGTCATAGCCCCATGATCCATCGTTAAATTGGTTATTAATGATCCATTGAAGGCTTAAAGGAAATTGGGGCTTGTTGTTGCCATCTAGGCTCTTAACTAAGGCCACCCATGCAGTGTCATAGGCAGATATGCTTATTTCTCCATCATCCATGGATCCTACCATCCTTTTTACTTCATTAATCATATGCCACATATCATTCACCCCCAAGAATTTCTGAACAAAATGAAAACATGTTTGGTTACATTCAACTAAAATATATATATATATATGTAGAATTTCATATGCTAAGATTTCTATGATACTAGCTAGACAATACCTCGAGTAAGAGATCATCTCCGTCATGCAACTCTGATATATCCTTTGGCCACTCAATGATAGGCAATCCTTTGTGGGTTAGGCCTAAGTTGTACTCTAATTATGCAAACATATTATTGTTAGACACAAGTATACTCAAAATCTTTGTTTAGTACTCATAATAGAATTCAGTAGGATATTGCCAAATTTTACATTGGAAGAGTAAATTCTTTTAAATAAAGAAATGTAGAAAAATAAGAAAAAATGACTAAAATATATAGTGTGTCTATTCAATTTTGAGCTCTATTATGACTAATCCATTTAGGGAAATTTTCACACGCAAAATCTAGTTTTACATATGCTGAGACTTGATTTATTTTCAACATGTGCAGATGTCTTTTATAAAAATAGAATTATATAGTGTGTCTATTCAATTGTTAAAAGGCTTATTAATAGTAATAGCAACAGTAGTAAAAGCAACAGTAGTAACAACGTCATTGGACAAGACATATTATCAATATTTTAAGGATATTTGTCTTCTTCGATCGGAGCAAACATTCTTAAAGTTGGTTGATTACTGACTGGAGCTTCTAATGACAATTAATAATAGACAAACCTTTCCACTAATATCTGTCGAATATGCACTAATGGTTACATCAAAGAAACATTCATTTGAATACTTGCCAGGTGGGGTGCGACCGCCACGTGTCATGCTCACATAAATCCATAATCACGCATCACGATGAAGCTATTGGTGAAAGGAAGGATGAGTGCAAGGAGATGAGTACATTAATTTATTCCTATACATTTAAAATTTAAAGGAAACAACGAACCAACTTTAGGAACAATCCACATATATGTTAATGATGTACAAGATTCCTTTTTGATCCCACATCAGAGCCATCATAGTCTCCGATTGTCTCTTTGCATAACTTTTATATTGTATTATATATACATACCCATATTAGCTCTGACATTAGACATTAATAGAGTTTCTTAACCCCCTTAACCTTGGCTTCACCTGGTATTTAATTAGAGATTCATAAACTCCATTAAGATGGGATTTAAAATTTCGTAAACGTCATCAGCTGGAACAAAAAAAAAAGGAATCTGATAACAGAATATCCATTGCCGAGCAACGTACCTGACTTAAAAATAGGGTAACTATAAGAAATATTTTTTAAGACCATGTCGAATTTCCATCAACGTGCTAGTATTAATAGTAGGGGTGCATTCGGTCCGGATACGGCTCGGATATGATGCTTATCATATCCATATCCGCTTACTCATCTCGGATACGGATACAGATATAGATATACCTCGGTAAGAAAAATTTATTACCATATCCGCTAAAATCGGATACGGTTACGGATATACATGCGGATATATAAGCGGATATGCATGCAGATACAAAACAGATATGAGAAAACTAGATAGTATTGAGAAAAACATAGTTCATGTGATACAAAAGAGTTTGTTAATATGTCCATTATAATTGAAAAGTTAAGATTAGACATCTTGATCATCAAAATTAACCACAAATCCATAATCTAAGAATCGAAACTATAGTAAGAGTATGACTACTATGTATTCGAATATTTCGGATACGGATACGGATATTTCACTACAAAACCATATCCGTAACCATATCCTATAGGTTATAGATTTGAGTAACCATATTCGTATCCTAACGGATACGGTTACGGATATTTTCTCGGATACGGATACGGTTTACCACCCCTAATTAATAGGGTTTATTTAACCGTTGACACCGTGAACAATCAAAAAAAATAAATAAATAATGGAAGGCCATGCATGTACTTAATAATACTTTAGTCAACCAGTGTTAGATCTGATTTTATTAATATATTACGTACGCACAATATTTTGTGTGATATTAATTATTTTTCCTTTAGAGTAAGAGGATCGGAATATTCCACCTTTTATTAAAAAGTAATTCTAACGTTGCAGATAAATGCATTTAACAAGAAAAGGAAATGTACAGGGACGATGTCTTCATGAATCAAACAATCAAGAGAATATTCAGAGAAAATTCAAGTAAAGACTGTAGATATATACCTCGAGTAGTACTGCTTGATTTCGATATTGTATAAGTCTTCCAACGGCAAAGGTAATCTTCGCTGGATCTCAATGTCGGTCCAAAATTACACAAATCTGTTGGGAAAACAAAATATAAATCTTTCTCAATGTATTTTTCAATTATAGTAATATTACTTAGATAAGCATTGCTTTATCTATATGCCACGTCATATAATACGATGCCCAATATTGGCCCCACCAACAATAAATTGTATCCAAATACTCCACCTTCAAAGTTCATCCTTGGAACCTTGTCCTTAAAAATAGAAAAATACGAAGATATTGTCCTTTGTCCTAATTTTACGTACGGGCGCCTATAAAAATTATCCAAACTTCATTAAAACACAAGCTATAACATATCCAAATTAGGAAAGTAAAATCCCGAGCGGATCCTAGGAGAAAAAAAAAACGCAAACCACCACCTCCTCAATTCCTCTAAATTACTTCACTGCCACTCACCAGTGATCCCCCGGGTCGCCCGGTGGGTCGGGCATTGCCCAATACCCAAACCCAATAACAATTTAAAGCGAAGAAGCTATCAAATTAACGCCCGATAAATTACTTATTTGCAAACGAAGATGAAAAGCACTGAAAATGTAAATAAAAAAGAAAAGGAAGGGGGACGTGCCGGTAATTATGGCCGAGGAGTGAAAAAATCTGCCGGAGATCGCCGGCGGTGTCCGAACGGTTGGCGTGATTGCCGAGGAAATCATCTTGATCGGTTGGGCTTCTCTCAAAAAGTGGAGGTGGGTTGATTTATATAGGATTTTCTAGAGAGAGAAAGCAAGAGAGAGAGAGTGGTGCGTGCGTGTGTGTGAGCGAGTGAGGACAAAACAGACTGAGCTTGGAGATTCTTTAAACGCTACTGTGGAGATCCTCTTTAGGAAATTATATTTGATTCAAATCATTATCTATTCTTTCTAATTTGGTTTATTATTAGTTCTTTTTTTTATTTTTTATATTGGAACTCTTTCTATATTTGCAAAGAAACTCCTGTATATGCTTTTAGGAGCACTATCACCCCTCAATTCTTTTATTAGCACTTACGACGATAGATATTTGGAAGTATGAATATATTGTTGAGAGTCCTTCAGTTATAGGGGGCACAGATGAAAAGAGTTATAGTCAATTTACTCGGATATCGTCGGTTTGGTTAGCAGGTGTACAGATGTATCGGATATGAAATACATTTTTTCTTGAAAATTTATGATTTTGATTGTCGAAATTTGTAATGAGACAGAAAAAATAGACTAATGTGCAAAATTGTTGCTAAGATGGCTCACAGTATTTTTGAGTTAACAATGGAAACATAAAAAGTAGGTCAAACTATATAGATTTATACAATTCCAAAAATAGTTATATTTGGGTACATGAACAATAAATGATTGTCGACAAGTGCATGTAATACTTAGGTATGGTACATGGAGAGAGAACAAACCAAATCCAAGCATATAAAATGTACAAATTTTGTTTCGTTAAATGGTCTCTGGGTAACGGGTCTAGGGTCTGTTTTTGGGAAGATAAGTTTTCAGGGGGACAGATAGGAATGGAAACCAACTATTAGGCGCCCCAATGGTGATGAGGCAAGAGGTCAAGTGCAAGCCCTTCTTCATTATATATCAGCTTCTAACCTCCACCCTACTCTCAATGCAGATTATCCTTCTTGGACCTTATCAATCACTAAATCTTACACAGTTAAGTCTATTCACCGTCTTCTAGCAGATGGTGGTCTGCGATTCTAACACTACTCTATTGTTTGGAATAAAGTGCTGCCTAATAAAGTTCAAATCTTTTTCTGGCTCCTCTGTTCTCAAAGGTTGAAGACCAAAGATAGACTTGCCTCTCAAGGGTGGTTAGTAGACTCGTGTTGTTCATTCTGCGGTGATCAGGAAACTCATGACCACCTCTTCCTCTCACGTAGCCTGGCAAAACAAATTTGGGCTCCTTTTCTTCCCAGGTTAGGTATTACCTCCCTTCCTGCTAGCATCAACCAGTGTTTAGCCATATGTTCTGACTCGTCCATCCCTGCTTCCGTTCGTCTTTTACGGGACATCTGTTTCCCTGTCATTTGCAAGGCCTTGTGGAAAGCTCGCAACGACTACATCTTATCTAACCTCTTGTCTTTCCCTCAGCAAATCATCAGTAAGTCAATTAACTTCCTTCTTTTCTGGTCAGGTGCCTCCAACTCCAAGAAGAGGCTCAAGTTGAAGAAGCTCATTCGCTCTGCCGGGCTTCCAGACATCTTAGAATCGAGTGCTGATAGTAACAAGATCCCCTGATCTGCTATTCGTTGTCTTGCTACAACTTTAAATGAACTAGTCAATACTTTTAGTGTGTTTCTATATTAAAATTCTTTTGTAATGCTGAATCCCAGTCAAGCCTGGTAAGTTTTAGTTCATGTGTCGGAGGAAGATCGGTTGTAGTGGTCTCTCCTCTGCCATTTTTTCTTCCCTCAGTTTTCTTCTTTCCTTTTCTTTTTATTATTTCATTTGGCTGGATTTTTGTGGAAGGTCGGGAAACAGTGAAGTTATTGCCTAGAGGGTGACAACTAGGGTCTGCTCCCCTCCGGCAACATCTTCCCTGGTTCCTGTCCTTCCCAATTTTGATCGTTCTCAGCAAGCTATGTAAATTCGTTTTTCTTTCTTTTATATATATAGGGAATCTCACCCTATTTTTTTGCTCAAAAAATGTACAAATTTGCTAAATAATATTGGATCCAATTGGTTGGTTAATCCTATGTAAGTACGCTGATTTTAGTTGGAATCTAAAGACTTGGGATTTAGTCACTCTTGAAATCATCATAAAATAAAGGAAAAATATATTCGATATTCTCTTCTCAATTTCTATTACTATGTGTCTCGTTTGGTACATGGAATCAAAGTATATTCAGAATTTATTATGATTTTTTGATGCACACTTAAGTGGTAACCCCATTCTCTACCATCTAATTAAGCATGCTCGTTCGCAGTAAATGTGGGAATCCCACTAAATATGGCAATGGATGAGAACTGTGTAACAACAATCAAGTGTGTGATATGCATGAATAAGAAGTGAGAATGTGCATTCTATTTTCACCCATTTTCGCATATCAAACAAGGCATAAATGATCAGAAAGATGACCATAGAGTATATGTGAACCACTGTGGAAAATGAGATGGAAACATAATTACAAAGTAATAACCTAATAAAACACATAAAAGAATAACAAGCACAAACAAAATAATTTACGTAGTTCGGAGCATATCCTACGTCCACAGGCAACAGCAATAGATCATAAACTTTCTTTAAATTAGAAGAAAAATTACAACTCACACAAGTAGGATCAATGATCTATCGGACTCTCTTTCACGAAGCTATCTCCATCTCATGATGTCAAGTAAGTCCACACGATGCATGAACTTTCAAACTAGAACTAGCTTGGTCATCATGTCTTTGGGTTATCATTGGCATTAAGTTTCTTTACCTTAATTTGCTTCTCTGACTGCAAAAAGTGATACGTCATATCGATGTGCTTCGTCTTCTCATGAAAGACTTAATCTGTCATAAAACATATAACACTCATGACTATCATAGAATATTATAGCTTTCTTCTAAGGAAGATTTATGTCGCTAACAAGACTTTTCAACCAGATTCCTTCCTTCACCGCTTCTGTCATTATCATGTACTCCACCTCGGTAGTAGATAGCACATTAAACTTTGCACCATCTGGCATAGAAACTCTAAGCATGAAATTGTAGCCCGCCAATGACTTCCTTTCATCCAAGTCTCCTGTATAATCCGAATCAACATATCTAGTCACATTCAACTTTGTACCATCTCAGCGATAAACTAGACCAACATCTATTGTTTCTCTGAGATATCAAAATATCCACTTTACTTCTTTCTAGTAATTCCTAGTTGTTAGATCCTAGAGGGGGGGGGGGTGATTAGAGTCTTATGCTAATCTAATCCCGATTAAATGCCAATTAAAAATATATTTCTTAAGTAGTTCTTGCAAGAGATAGATATGAATAAGAACGATAAGAATAAGCACAAATGAAATATACGTTAAGCAAACACAAACACAAGATACGTTTACGAGGTTTGGTCCCCACGACCTACGTCCCCGCTCCTCACCTCGAGGAGATCTCCACTATCACAATCCGGTTTGGAAGCCGGAACTTCTACACACTCGGTTTACAAGCTTACCGAAAACTCTCACACAACAAACACTATGCAATCACACTTTACACACTAAGTGTAGGAACCTAGCCCGTGTCCTCCTCCTCAAGTGGTCGGATGCGACCTCTCCCTAGGTTCGTCAACCGACGCCACTCCTATTGGGTTCGACCCCGTCTCTCGCCTCACACTTCTCTCGGTGTAGAAGTGTATTACAAGTGATACTCACAAATAAAGATTAAATACAATGGTTTGTTCTCAATAACAAATAAGAACGCAAATAAAGCTCACACTCACTAAATCACACCCCACAACCCACACTATATAGTATGAAGATATTAAGCTTAATATGTGTGTGTGATAACAGTGAATGAAAATAATACAACTCAATAAATATAGCTAAATAAATAAAAATGAAATAGTAAGCTATATAAGGAAGAGTTTAGAAAACTTCTCAATAAACAAGAAGAGTAGTAGATGATCCCAATAGGAATTGAAAACCACTTCTTGTTGTAGAAAACTTCTCTTAAAGTAGATTAACAAAAATTAGCTTAACAGCTCTTTAAACGCCTCTTAAACCTTTGTTAAAACTTCTTGTAAAAACAAAACTCTTGGTTTTTCTTTGTTTAGAAATAGAAGAGCAATGGGGTATTTATACCCACTCAAGAACTCAGCAAAAACCAATTTGAAATGATCAAAAAGCCCACAGAGAATCAAATCAGAAACTAGCCGTTGGAATACAATCATGAGTTCGGCGGTCGACCGTGGCGGTCGACCGCGAAGCACAAAAAGTCTGAGTTTAGAAATTAAAAGCTGGCGGTCGACCGTGACAGTCGACCGCGAAAAAAGTCTCTGGATGGTTTCACGGTCGACCATCACGGTCGACCGCGAGCACATAAAAACCATAATATGAAAGTTTGCTTCTAGCGGTCGACCGTGGCGGTCGATTGCAAACTGATACTTGGCATATGATAGGTTTTTAGGCTGATTTTAAAAATACTTTAAAAATATCAAGTCAATTCCAAAAATGGTAAAACTTTGATAAAAGTTTCTAAATGATAAGATGAATATGTTAGAAAATGAATTTTTGGAAAAATAATATTCGTTTGCAAAAACACACTGTTTTTAAAAAGTGTTCGTAAAACCTGTATTTTATGAACATGAAAATTTTGATATGACTTATAAACACGTATATATATATCATGCATACATTGTATGTATATAATAAAGTATGAATGAGCTGTAAACATGAAATAAAGGTTATTGAAACAACGTTTGATGAAAAATCATTTATATGATAGAAAACATCAAATCTGTGTTAAGTGTACATATATTGAGCTTAAATATAATCATACAATATATGTAAGTAAACTACTCTTATACCTAGGTAAATCCACACATATGAACTTGAATCTTTAACGCTTTATTATCGTGTGTTGAAATACCTGTAAAGAGAAACATAAAGACAAAACTAGATAATATATTAGCGATAAATTGTTTGACAAATCATTATCAAAACTATACGGCCAACAATTTCCCCCTTTTTAATGATGGCAAACAATTTGTTTATAAATATGAAATATATATTGATAAACCACATATAACATAAATCAAACATATACATATAAACCACACATATATCATGAATCAATATGTCATGAATCAAACATCAAACATTAGATTTTCTCCCCCTTTGACAACATCAAAAAGGGAAAAAATAAATATATATTGAATAGGAGCAATGCTCCCTGCATACAAGAACAGATAATAAACAAATATCCAGCTAAAGCTCTCCCTGTCAAATTGCATAGATGATATATAAAGATCATATACATACATAGGAGCTAAAAAATCATAACCATACATACACATCTATAAACATTTGACATTTAAAGTCCAAACCAAGCATAAAGCATCATTAGCAACATGTTTTCACAAAACCACATATTTGTTTTCACACAACAAGGCATAAAACAATGTTTTCACCATACATTGTTCATGATAAACTAACATAAACACAATAAACCAAAATTGTCCCACAAAACTATATTGTTTACCACACAAACCATACATAATTTGTTCCATAATAATACACGGTTTTCCACACAAACCATAGTATTATTACAACTCAAAATAAAACATAAGTATCAAGTTTCTAGTTCAACATGAACATAAACATAACCATAAGCATAAGCATAAAATCCCATAAAATCCAATAAATGACGAGTCAATCACCACCATCATCAGAGCCGGATCCAGATCCCGAACTAGAGCCATAAGCAGATCCTTCATCAAAGTCCTCTTCAGAACCAGAGTCAGAACTAGAAGAGGGATTCGGAATCCCAAGAGACTGATGCTGATAAGATAGAATAGTCCTAACATCCCTCTGAATAGTTAAGACCTGAGTCTCGAGACGATCTAATCGGGCACAAATATCAGAAGTGGAGGAGGTGGAAGCTCTAGACCGAGAAGATGATGGCTTAGCAGGATCAGATAAGGAGTCAGAAAGTTGCATACGGGAGAGAGAGACTCTATCAAAGTATTCCTTACCCGGATCAACTTTGGGTTCATTGGTGAGAGCAACACCGAAGTGTTGAAGAATAAGAGTGATGAAGCTGCCAATAGGAAGAAATTTGTGATGCTTGTATGCCATGCTCTTAAGAAAAACATTTGCCCAATTCACTTTTATTTTGGCAAAAATGGCATAAACATCATTAACTTTATCAGGAGCAAAATGATCAAAGCTACCGGTTTTGGGAATGAGATTATAAGCAACAATACGAGCTATGATTTTAGTGGTGGGATTGAGTGATTTGTTGTTCAAAGGATAGGTGCAACCGGGCTTAAACAAGATATCGTTCACAGCCTGATCGGTGTGATCGATAGACATAAGCTCAACGTCACTTGTTGGAATCTTAAAGATTCCCGCAAGCTCGTCAGCAGAAAATAAAATCTGAATATTTTAAACAGATGTGGTGATGATTTGGAGACCATCAGCAGAAGATGATACAGATAAGTTTGCATGAAACAAATAAACGAGGAAAGGGTAATAAGGAACTTTACATTCCATATCTAACAGTTTAGCCAACCCAACATCATGTAGAATTGTATGAATGTCATACATGGCTAATTTCTCGTATTTGATGTATCTACTGGGTAGGATTTTCAGTTTGCATAGCTCTCTATATTTCTTAACTAGGGGTTTAAACATAAGATAATCCTCATAATGGGAGGCAATGATAGATGAGGAACTAGATTCAGGCTTGGATCTCTTCTTAGGAGGCATAATTACAAATAGTAACAACTAGGGTTTTACAGATATAAATGAGACAAAAATTGAAATAAAACCCTAGATTAGATAATGAACCCTAAGAGAGAAATAGAACACAAGAAATGAGGGATATGAGAGATTACCCAAGATTCCCAAAATAGATTATGGAGTAGATGATCCGCGGTTGAACGAGAAGAAGGCGACGGGTGACCGTGGTGTTGAACTGGAAAAATTTAGGGAAAATTTTTGAAATGAAGGGAAATTGAGGAGTCGGGTCTTAGAGAAGAAGAAGAAGCGGCTCAGATCAGATCAGAGAAAGATCAATGGTGTTGGAGAAACGGGTTTAAAAAATTTAACCAAATAAACCAAAACCTGATAACGAAAATGAGCAGAAAACCAAAAGAATCACTTGCGGTCGACCGTGGCGGTCGACCGTAACAATTTCCAGAAACATTTACGGTCGACCGTGGCGGTCGACTACGAGAAAGATAAATGCATAGTCATCTTTAAAACCCGGATTTTAGGAAAAATTTTATTTTGGTCCTTAATAAAATTGTTTTATAAGATATATAAATACATATAAAGTTTTTAGCTATTTAAAAATATGAAAAATACTTAATAAAAATAAAGTTCATCGTTTAAGCTCAAAAACCAATTATTCAAAATAAAATGAACAAAACAAAAAAAATAATATAAAAATCATTTTGGTACCTAAATCATTTTGGTACCACTAAAAGTTGGGACATGACCCCTATCATCTAAATCCAAGGCCCTAGGGTTATGAACCCGCTTGGGTGTATTTTGTACACCGATACAATCAAAGCAAAAATCATAAACATGACCCATACGATTGCAATTTGTGTAATGTAAAGGTTTGAATAGTTTGCGTTGACCGAAATGAAATGCACGTGGTTTATTTGCAAAAATAGATTTTTCTTTGTAATTATTTAGCAAACGAGAATTTCTTTTCAAATCGAAACAAAACATGGCCAAATAACCAAAACAACCACAATAATCATATTTGTACACATGAGCATGTTTATGATTTACACTATGTGTGTGTACATGTGTATGTGATGAAGAATCTTGATGGGATGCACAATCATGAATAGGCTTGTCAATTTTTGGTGCATTATGACAAAATTGAGTTAAATGGCCTTTAAGACCGCAAATAGAATATTTATGAATTTTTTCATACATATGTGCATAGTGAATAGGTTTCTTAGAAGAATTAACATTGAACTTTGCACATAAGTCCATAAGCTTTTTATTATTGGCAATACAAGTATTTAGTGTTGAATCTAAGGTAGATATTCGTTTTGTCATTTGATTCAACTCATCATTATGTGTACAAGCATTGCTACTAGAAGTAGAAGAAATAAGATTATTTATCTTACATTTTAATTTATCTACTTCTAACATGGCATTACATTTTTCGTTAAGCAACATATCATTTTCTAATCTCAAATTTTCATTGCACTCTTTAAGAATTATATTTTCATTTTCAATGAAGTTAAACTTAGTGGTTAGTGTTTCATGAGTAGATTTCATATTAACATACTTACTCTTTACATCAATATAGCAATTGTGTAATTTTTCAAACTCAAGAGCAAGCTCATCAAAAGTAATAATATCATCGTTATCAAGCTCGCATACCTCACTATGGTTATCACCTAGTGGTATTGTACATGGAGATGATGCTTCTTAAGAACTCAAAGCGGGATTTTCCAATGCTTGTTGAATAGCCTTCAAGTCCCCTTCATGTGCTTCAATAAATTTCCATAAGGCGTAAGCACTATCAAAATTAGTCAAATTTGTTAGAAAAAAAAAGAGTGAAAAGCATTAAGCAAATATTCTAACAAAAGCTTGTTCATATTAAACGATCTTTTATCATTTTTACTCTATTTGGATTTTTCCAAAATTAGAGCAATATAAGCATCCTCAATAATTTTTTATAAATCAAATTGTTTAGATTGAACAAAAAGTTTGAATCTAACACGCCATTGAGCATAGGGGAAAATATCCAAACAAGGAACAACATTAATAGCATAACCTAGACTAGATGCATCATACATATCTATAATGATTTATATGCAAGAAGCAAAAAACAATCAAAATTATATTAGAATAAAAAAGGTTAACTTGGATCTTTAACTCAAGGCGATTAGAGCTTAAATCAAAGAGCACCAAGCTCTGATACCAATTGTTAGACCCTCACGCCATTGAACATAGGGAAAAATATCCAAACGAGGAGCAACATTAATAGCATAACCTAGACTAGATGCATCATACATATCCATAATGATTTATATGCAAGAAGCAAAAAGCAATCAAAATTAGATTAGCACAAAAACGTTAACTTGGATCTTTAACTCAAGGCGATTAGACCTTAAATCAAAGAGCACCAAGCTCTGATACCAATTGTTAGATCCTAGAGGGGGGGTTGATTAGGGTCTTATGCTAATCTAATCCCGATTAAATGTCAATTAAAAATAAATTGCTTAAGTAGTTCTTGCAAGAGATAGATATGAATAAGAACGATAAGAATAAGCACAAATGAAATATACGCTAAGAAAACAGTAACACAAGATATGTTTACGAGGTTCAGTCCCCACGACCTACGTCCTCGCTCCTAACCTCGAGGAGATCTCCACTATCACAATCCGATTTGAAAGCCGGAACTTCTACACACTCGGTTTACAAGCTTACCAAAAACTCTCACACAACAAACACTTTGCAATCACACTTTATACACTAAGTGTAGGAACCTAGCTCGTGTTCTCCTCCTCAAGTGGTCGGATGCGACCTCTCCTTAGGTTCGTCAACCGACGCCACTCCTATTGGATTCGACCCCTTCTCTCGCCTCACACTTCTCTCGGTGCACAAGTGTATTACAAGTGATACTCACAAATAAAGATTAAATACAATGGTTTGTTCTTAATAACAAATGAGAACACAAATGAAGCTCACACTCACTAAATCACACCCCACAACCCACACTATATAGTATGAAGATATTAAGCTTAATATGTGTGTGCGATAACAGTGAATAAAAATAATACAACTCAATAAATATAGCTAAAAATGAAAATGAAATAGTAAGCTATATAAGGAAGAGTTTAGAAAACTTCTCAATAAACAAGAAGAGTAGTAGATGATCCCAATAGGAATTGAAAGCCACTTCTTGTTGTAGAAAACTTCTCTTGAAGTAGATTAACGAAAATTAGCTTAACAACTCTTTAAACGCCTCTTAAACCTTTGTTAAAACTTCTTGTAAAAACAAAACTCTTGGTTTTTCTTTGTTTAGAAATAGAAGAGCAATGGAGTATTTATACCCACTCAAGAACTCAGCAAAAACCAACTTGAAATGACCAAAAGCCCCTAGAGAATCAAATCAGAAACTAGCCGTTGGAATACAATCATGAGTTCGGCGGTCGATCATGGCGATCGACCGCGAAACACAAAAAGTATGAGTTTAGAAATTAAAAGCTGGCGGTCGACCGCGACGGTCGACCGCGAAAGTCTCTGGATGGTTTCACGGTCGACCGTCACGGTCGACCGCGAGCACATAAAAACCATAGTATGAAAGTTTGCTTCTGGCGGTCGATCGTGGCGGTTGACCGTTGCGGTCGACCGCAAACTGATACTTGGCATATGATAGGTTTTAGGCTGATTTTAAAAATACTTTAAAAATATCAAATCAATTCTAAAAATGGTAAAACTTTTTGAAAAGTTTCTAAATGATAAGATGAATATGTTAGAAAAAGAATTTTTGGAAAAATAATCTTCGTTTGAAAAAACACACTGCTTTTTGAAAAGTGTTCGTAAAACCTGTATTTTATGAACATGAAAATTTTGATATGACTTATAAACACACACACACACACACACACACACACACATATACATATATATATATATATATATATATATATATATATATCATGCATACATTGTATGTATATAATAAAGTATGAATGAGCGGTAAACATGAAATAAAGGTTATTGAAACAACGTTTGATGAAAAATCATTTATATGATAAAAAACATCAAATCTGTGTTAAGTGTACATATATTAAGCTTAAATATAATCATACAATATATGTAAGTAAACTACTCTTATACCTAGGTAAATCCACACATATGAACTTAAATTTTTAACGCTTGATTGTTGTATGTTGAAATAACAATAAAGAGAAACATAAAGACAAAACTAGATAATATATTAGCAATAAATTATTTGACAAATCATCATCAAAACTATAGGGCCAACAGTAGTTTTTCCATAAACGAACTCACCATGCTAATAGCATATGTGATGTCAGCGTGAATACACACCATAGCGTACATCATACTACCTATGGCGCTTGCATATGGATTCTTAGCATGAATTGAGTCTCAGCTTCTGTCTTTAGTGGTAAATCAAAAGAAAGATGAAAATGTGCCACAAAGGCAATACTCACAGCCTTCACTGATATATTGAATCTCTCCAGTATCTTCAAAATGTAGCTCTTTTTGTGATAGAAAGAGCTTTCTCTGATTGTAATCCATATGTGTCTCCATCCTAGTATCTTGTGTGTCGCTCTAAGGTCTTTCATATCACACTCTTCATTGAGTTGCATATTCAACTCTCTGATAGCTGCATGTCTCAAGATGCAATGAGCATGTCATTTACATATAGAAGTAAGTAAACCAATGAGCCATCCTCGGGCCTCCTATGATAAACACAACTGTCAAATAGACTCCTATTGTAGCCATGCTCCACAATAAAATTTTCAAATCTCTTGTACCATTGCCTAGAGGACTCTTTCAACCTGTATGTAGATTTGACAACTTGCATACATGATTCCTCAAATTATAAAACCCTTTGCCTAGTTCACAAAAATTTCCTCCTCCAACTCACCATGGAGGAAAGCTATCGTCACATCTAACTACTTGAGCTCCAATCCTGATATGCTACCAAAGCGAGTAACACCAAATAGAAATGTGTTTAATAACTAGGGAGAATATCTCAATGTAATTAACTCCCTCTTTTTGACTGTAGCCCTTTGCAACTAGATGAGCTTTGTACATTATACCTATAATGTTAGGGTTTTCTGACTCTCTCTTGAAGTTCCACTTGCAACCAACAATCTTTCTACAGTTTGGTGACTTAACTAGCTTCTGTGTCTAATTCTCATGAAGAGATTCCATCATGTTTCCTATAGCATCAACCCATCTTAATTTTGGATTCTCGATATGCAACAAATTTCTTATAACTATTAATATCTAAATTCTCCACCTTTTTTTGTAATCAATAGTGCATAAGCTACTATGTCTTTAATAGTTTAATTATGCTTAAGATAATCAATTAGAGAACTTATTGAAAGAAAAAGAATTTGATAGGCTATACTTATCTTAAATGATTTAATAGTTTATGCTTTCTTCAATTCTAGGGTTACTATTTAGTTGTTTAGTTCTTTTCATGAGTAGTCATATTATTTGAATATATTTTGATAGATTATACTTGTTTTTAGTAACTTGATAGTATATGCTAAGTAATTCATATTAATATGAGAATAAAAAGAGAGTAATTCTTAAATTCAAATTGAAAATAACTTCATAGTATATGCTAAATAATTCATTTTAATATGAGAAAAAGAGAGTAATTCTTAAATTCAAATTGAAATTAACTAGCAAATTCAATCCAAAATTCTTAATCTTTTCACTTGATTTCCTCCACCTTTTTATTTGTTTATTGTTTTGATTTGATTTTTTTACTTTTTTTCTTTATTCTTCTTTTTCTCTTATTCTTCCCTCTTGTTCTAGCCCTTTTTTATTCGTGACAAACCCTCAATCCAACCAACCTTTATACTCTCTTTTCCTACACATTTCAAGAGCCTCTTAGGAATTTCTTTCTAAGACACTTCCTAGTGGGATTGATATTTTTAGACTATAATTTGATTGTCTTGCACTTACAATATTGTATTTTATTCACATTATTCTCTTACAGAGAAGGGTGATGATTGAGGCGCGTAGTTATTAAGATATTGTAGGTAATTAGTGAAGAATTAGTCATATTGAATGTGTTGGTGGACAAAGGGGCTTAAAGATTAAATGACTAAAATGATGGGAAGTTATGAACATGTAACTTTTGTGGGGAACAATAATTCTCTACGAGTAAATTAATTAGATTAATGCTTATTTGTTAGGTAAATTTGCACATATCCCCCCC
>BQKN01000445.1:192206-246032 GCA_022839385.1 Asparagus kiusianus | reverse complement strand
TTGTCGAGGTAAAACTCGTACCTGGAGAGCTGGGCATGCAGAGCCGAGCCACAGTAGGTTTCACAGTATTTGATCGACTCCATGGCACTGTTAGCAGCAAGATCTTATGACACTCAAGGAGCAAGAGGTGCATCCGTTTCCGTCAGCAATACCATTTTCAAGAGATTCACCACCGGATGTAACCGTCGTGGAAGTAAAGAAGCAATACCAATGAGTACACCACCACCACAATCAGCTATTGATAGAGCCGCAGAGTAGGAAGTTTAACTCTGAATAATAAAAATATCAGACAATGCGAGTACCAGAGTTTCAAGACACACCGGTTTCAATTTCAACATATAAGGGAAGAAGTATGTGAAAATTTCTTGAACGTCAACTTAGTTCCAAGCAGAAGGTTAGATGTATTCAACATTGAGGACATTGCTGGAGGATAGCAACGATATCCAGATTTTTGACAAGGCAGAAATTATCACCTATTTGGGAGAATTTTAGTCACTACTTCAACAAGCAGTTAGAGCTAGTCTAAGTGAAGCAGGGAGATATACCCGTAGTAAGGGAAGAAATAAAAATCAGAATAGTGACAATGTCAATGGCAAGAAAACTATTGTGGAATTTAGAGAAACCTAGCAGCGGGGGAATGATTCTACCCCAGCAACAAAGACAATATAAGAAATAAACACCATATGATTTGAGAGCGCCGAAGTAGCACAGAGTTCGGAGAACATGTTACAATCACAACAAGATCGAACAAAGAGCGAAAGAATTATCGCAGTACCCCAGTAGGGAGCCAGCAAGATAGAGGTCACGGTCGACAGTCTCAGAATTGTAATTTCGGCAAGCAGCGGGGAGATAGAGGCAGTACCTATTAATCCGAGGATTTAGAGGCCATCAGGCCAGATTTGCATTATTCAGGAGATTCCTGAAGGACAGATGGTCCCATATTTGTTGCACCACCAGCGGAGTTTATTCAGTAGTACCACGTGATCAGGGTACGAGCGAAGCTTTCTTTGTGATTTCCTTTTCAGCTCGGATCTAGTATGGTTTAAGAAATTCGCTTATCTCTTATCTTTCATACCTTCGCTGATAGGTTTCAGCTTATAGCATATTCCTTAGATTTTCAATTGTCAGTCTCTACTCCTCTAGGTGGAGTGTTCCTTCCATCTATAGGAGATGTGTCATCAGACTAGACGAGTCTGAGTAAGTCATCAAGTTGATCATGTTGATGATGTCAAATTTCGACATTCATTCTTGGTTTTGATTAGCTATCATCATACCATATTAGTATCGACTATTTTACTGAAACAGTCAGCTTGTGAGCATTCGTTGGATTTGTATAGATAGTAGCAACCTCACAGGGTGATCGGAATGTGGGTCATTTCTGGTATACGTCGAGTAGGTGATGCTGAGGGACCGGAGTGCTGATTTGTGTGAGACTAGAGTTGTCTCAGGATATCAGGATGTCTTTTAGGACATACTGGGTTACCTCCTGTGTGAGAGGTTGAGATTTATATTGAGTTGCAGCTGAGCACAGTACCGATATCCCAAGCACCCTATCGTACAGCACCTACTGAGACGAGGGAGTTACAGATAGAATTAGATAGATGAGTTATCATTTTAGAGTATTACTCACTGGAGTATCTTTTATTTATGCGAACACTGATCCTCTTCGGGAGAATGAGGACGGTAACTATGATTATGTGTAGATTTTTATGGTGTGAACAAGTTCACTATCTGGATTTGATAGGATTTATGACTTGTTCGATCAGCTGCGCGAAGCGCAGTATTTTTTTTTATGAAGATTGATCTTTGATTTGGGTTATTGTAGTTGCGAGCTCGGGAGATGAATTTATTTTCGCAAAGCCGTTTTTCCTGATTCGATATGAATCTTTCGAGTTTCTGGTTATGCTATTTGGATTGACTCATGCACCCGTGGTATTCATAGATTTGATGAACCGGGTTTTTTGTCCCTTCTTGGACCAGTTTGTAACTGTCTTTATCATATATTCGAGATCCGAGGCAGAACACGAACATCATTTTTAGATTGTTTTGCAGACTCTACAGGAGCATCAGTTATATGCCAAGTTTAGCAAATACAAGTTTTGGTTTTCAGAAGTAAGATTTCTCGGCCATGTTATCAGCAGAGAGGGCATAGCAGTGGATCCGGTTAAAGTTATAGTAGTTCTTGATTGGGAACTGCCAAAGACGGTGACAGAGATTCGAAGCTTTTTAGGTTTAGCCGGATATTACAGCTAGATAATCCAGGACATTTGTGGTCTATGTGGAAGCATCATTGGTAGATTTAGGAAGCGTCTTGATGCAGAATTAGAGGGTAGTAGCGTATATCTCGCGGCAATTGAGAGTGCATGAGCAGAACTACCCCACTCATGATTTAGAGTTAGCAGCGGTAGTATTCGTGCTGAAGACATGGAGACACTACTTGAATGGAGTGTAGTTTGAATTGTTCACAGACCATCAGAGTTTGAAGTATCTTTTCTCTTAGAAGGAACTCAATCAGAGACATCGACGATGGGTTGAGTTCATTAAGGATTATGAGTTCGCGATTCAGTATCACCCGGTGAAGGTGAATGTCGTAGCAGACGCATTGAGTAGGAAGTGTCGTCACAGGATTGTAGCTTGAGATGCTCGTTATATCGAGATCTCCACACACTTAGCCAGTTCGACTTTAGACCGGAGATTGGTGGGAGCAGCGTATTTTTGAGAGCTTTATCCATACAGCCATCTTGGAGTGATAGAGTGGTCAGAGCTCAGTTGGACGACTCTTGGATTCAAGCTCGAAAGGGAGAGATTTCCAAAGAGCCAGAGGCTGATTGGACCGTTGGAGCAGATGGAGGACTTCGGATGAAGGACCGATTAGTAATACCAGCTAATGCTCAGCTGAAGAAGTATTTATTCGACGAAGTACATCGTACCAGTATACAGTGCATCCGGGCACAACGAAGATGTATAAGGATCTGAAGAGACATTTTTGGTAGAGCAGCATGCGTAGAGAGATTGCAGAATATGTAGCTAAGTGCTTTACCTTCCAGTAAGTAAAGGCGGAACATCAGAGACCGGTAAGAACCCTACAGCCTTTACCCATTCCAGAGTGGAAGTGGACAGATATTTTTATGGACTTCATTGTAGGATTGCCGAGATCGAAGAAAGGAAATGATTCAGTTTGGGTGGTAGTAGATCGGCTGACAAAGTCAGCACATTTCATACCAGTAAAGACGACATACACGGCAGAGACGTATGCACGGATATTTATTCAGGAGATCATGAGATTACATAGAGTTCCAGAGATGATTGTGTCAGATTGAGGCTCGGTTTTCACTTCATATTTTTGGAGAAGCTTCCAGAACTCTTTCGGCAGCAGATTATCTTATTCTAGTGTGTTTCACCCGCAGACGGATGGGCAGACGGAGAGAGTGAACCAAATATTAGAGGACATGTTGCGGGCATGTGTCATTGATTTTCAGGGTAGCTGGGAGGACCATATCCCATTAATCGAATTCGCTTATAATAATAGCTACCAAGCGACTATTGGGATGGCACCGTACGAAGTATTGTACGGGAGGCCTTGTAGATCACCTATTTGTTAGGCAGAACCAGAGGATAGCCTATTGCTTGGGCCAGAGCTTGTGAGGAAAACTACGAAGAAGGTAGCAATCATTCGAGAGTGCATTCTTGCAGCGTAGAGTCGTCAAAAGAGTTATGCAGATCATAGGCGACGACCGTTAGAGTTCCAAATTGGGACTATGAGTTATTGAAAATATCATCAATGAAGGGAGTTCAGTGTTTTGGCAGATGAGGAAAACTTGCCCCGAGGTATATTGGACTATTCCTGATTATTAAGCGCATTGGAGCTGTTTCATATCAGCTAGACCTACCAGCATCCATGTCGAGCATATACGATATTTTTCATGTTTCGATGCTTAAGAAGCACCTAGCGGCGAGGAGGAGCAGCGAGTATTAGACGCACTAGAGATCGAATTCAGGAGGATCTGACTACTATTGAGATTCCTGTATGTATTCTTGCCGAGGACAAGAAGTTGAGAAAACAAGGTGATACCTTTAGTTAAAGTTCAGTGGAATCGTAGAGGAGCTGAGGAGGCTTCTTGGGAATACGAAGAGGATATACGTCGTGACTACCCACACCTGTTTGAGCAGGTAAATTAAATTTAGTATGACTTGTTTATGATTTGTGGCTACCTGTATGGTAATGTTTATACTTAACACTAAAATGATGGTATTAACACTTAAACTCCTAAGTACTCGGAACATATTATATATATATGAGGGGTTCCTTGTTTGGATTTTTCGCTCGATGTACTTGTTCCATTTAGTTAGGGGTTAAGTGGGGGTATTTGCATTTTATACTATTAAGTATAGACATTGAGGATGATTCTTGGGAGCGCGAAGATGTTATGCATCGCGACTACCTGCACTTATTGAGAAGGTGGATTGATTTATGTATGTGATTATTTGTATGGTTATATTTATATTTAACGCTAGAATGAAGGTATTAACACTTAACTCCTAATCATTCGGAACACATGGTATATATATGGGGGGTTCCTTGTTTGGATTTTTCGTCCGATGTACTAGTTCCGTTTAGTTAGGGGTTAAGTGGAAATATTGGCATCTTAGATTGTTAAATGTAGATATTGCTATGTTCATATCTAAAGACTAATGATGCGAGATGTGTATGTGAGGATTTTCTTGTCGGGATTGTTCTCTCAACGTGCTTTTCTGGCATTATTAATCTCTAAGATACGAATACGGAATTTCGGAAACGAAATTCTTTTAAGGGGGGAAGAATGTAAAACCCAGTAATACTGAATATTGTGAGATATAATATTAAACATATTATATTATGATAAATACTATTTATTAATATTTGAGTATGCTAGGAATTGATTTGAGATCAATCCGATACATATATATGAATATATGAGTGCAAATGCACAAAACATGCACGAGAAAATATCTAGGAAAAATAACCAGTTAAGAGTTTATAGATTTTACATAATGATTCACTTAGAATCTATGAAAACTCAAAATAACAAAGTTGTAGGTCTTTTCAACAGCTTTCCATCAAATCTTATATCACCTCATTCTAAGGTCGGACGCGAAAGTTTTTGCCAAAATACCGAAGGTTATTTTCCTAGTCAGACTAGGTTTCCTGGTTCGGGTCAAACGGGTTTATTTCGAGTTTGCATATATATATATACTTATGTTTTCATGAAAATTATCATCCTTATATTAGAGTTTCAAACCCTAGTAGTTCATATTCCTCTCTCTAAAGCCCTAACCCTAAAATTGAGAATTTTGAGAGCTTTGTGAAGCAAATATCGACACGAGGGCGAGATCATCAACGTGTAGCAAGGAGAAAACTGGTTGTTTGCACTTCTAATTACTTGCTGGTCATCTCAGAGTCTTTGAACGACATTTGAGGTAAGATTATATTCATCCAAACCTATCCCCATAGTTAAATAACTAGTGTAGATGATTAATATGATGTTGAATATGTGTTTTCATGTTTTAATCTTAACCTGAGGTGTTAAAAGTCAGATTTTTGATAGTAAACCTTAAAACAAATGCTAGATTATTAATATTTTCTTGCTGTTTATGATAGTATCATGATCATGATCATTAGGGTTTTTCATAATTTTATTCATATATGAGAAATTTAAGTGATCGATGTACTATATATATGTTTTTCTGCAGAAAACTGCAGCACTTGTATAATCTTTAATTAAAAGTTTAAGATAGCAAACAAACTCCAAATTTAACTAAACTAGTTTTAAATGAAAGATATATGTATCTAGTTTCTAAAACATAAAACCATCTTAAAAAGAGTTAGTATAGAGAAAGATATGTTATATTTACTAACAACATATCCTGCAGAAAAACGGATGCACATATATAATATTTAACTGGAGATTTGGGATAACAAATGAACTCTAAACTAATCCAAACTATTGTCATTCGAAAGATGTGTAAATCTAAGTTTCAAAACAGAAAACCATTCTTAAAAAGAATTTGTATAGGGAAAGATATGTTATATTTACTAACAATGTGTCCTACAGAAAAACAGATGCACATATATAATGTTTAACTGGAGATTTGGGATAACAAATAAACTCCAAACTAAACAAAACTTATGTTATTTGAAAGATGTGTGAATCTAGTTTTCAAACAGAAAACTATTTGTAATAATATTTTTCCTAGAGAAGGATATGCCTATTTTACTAACAGATATCCTGTCTGTTTTTTCTGCTCGTTTTGTGGAGCTGTGTTGTGCCGTTTTGAGGTACGTTCTCGGAGTTTTGAGCCGCTTGATGTTATACGTATAGTCATGAATATGTTATGTTATATATTTAAGAATCCTAAGGGGATTATGATGAATTTTGATTTGATCATATTTGAATTAGATATAGTTCATATACATGTTGGATGTCGTTGATGAGCACAGCTCAGTACTATATGAGATAGTGCGTCGACATACCAGATATACATGGTTTATACATGAGCTGAATGTTGTTGATGAGCATAGCTTAATACTATATGGGATAGTGCGTCGACATACCTGAGATACAAAAATTTATATGAGGTGGATATCGTTGATGAGCTCAGTTCAGTACTACATGAGGTAGTGCATGGATATTCCATATGTACAGGCCATTAAGTCGGATTTTAGGAGGCTTGATCTAGCTGTCCGTCCCATACTAGGGTGCGATGAGGCTCGTGAGCCATATTTCTAGGATGCCTATTTGGTAGTCCATCCCGCACTCATGTTATGCACTAAGATCGCGATGAGACTTATGAGCAGTGTACACAGTTCAGGATACCGATAGGGTAGTTCGTTGCAATGAGACAATTACTTGATAGCCTAAGTATGACAGATGCCGATTATGAATACGACCTATCATTGAACTGTATAATTGAGATGCGTTACTTCTGAAAGTATACAAAATTATGTGTTGGTATTTTATTCTATCTCTCCAGTGATTGTGAAAGATATTATAAATACGATGTGTTTATATCTTATTTCTTTTACTGTGTATTTTTTACTTCTTAGTTGGGATCAATAATTAGAGATTCACAATTTGAGACTTATGGTATATACATGAGGGTTTTCTTGTTTGGATTATTTCGCTCGACATTCTAGTCTCGTGTTATGGATTTCTAATTATTGGTTTTATTAGATTGTCTTTTCTTAGTTCGGTATTAATGTTTAGATATCTACAATTTGAGACTTATGGTATATACATGAGGGTTTTCTTGTTTGGATTATTTCGCTCGATGTACTATGTCTCGTGTTGTAGGTTTCTAAATATTAATCCTACTTAGATACGGGGAAAATAAATCTAGGTAGACTATGCTTAATAGATAGAGCCTTCACTCTATCTAGTAGCCCTTTCCCTGGGGGCAGATGGAGGTAATCTTGCTGTAGCGCTCTGACGCTCTTGTTGTTATTCTTTTTCTTTTAAATTACTTTTTAGGTAGTTCGGAGTTTCGGAGAGCCGCAGGGTGATAGAGTTCTGGCATAGTCACCGTCGCGTATTTTTACTTGTAGAGACTCCACTGTAGTTTTGAGTTTTATCCAGACATTAGAGTTTCATATTCATATTGTAAAGGCAGTGTGCCTTAGTATGATTTTTAGTTGATTCATGTTGAGATATTTTTATTATTCAGATATCAGATGTATTATAGTTGAGACATGATTCTTTTCATTTATGAGATATCTTTTCTATATCATGTCTATTACATTTATTCCCTTTATTTTGCCTGTTTCTACCTACACTTCTATTTGGTTCTACTAGAGGATATTACTGTGATTGGTGAAACATGTTTATGCACAGTGTGGGTACATGGCAGGTTTGACATCTCTGGTTTTACCTTAGACTGTAGCCTTGTGTGAACCCAGGGGTGTCACATAAAGGAGGCGGCACTTCGGGTATCGTGTGAACAATTTGAGATTCCGAGATGTATCTCATATGTTCATTTTGAAATGAACCGACCATCCAGATTATTCTACGTGTTCCTTTTGGGTAATATAAATAGCCCATTGGCGGGGAAGAAGAACTTTCTTTACGAACTCCTGCTCTAATTCTTCAGTGTTTGTCCGTCTCAACTTTCCCAAGTCGTTGCAATCAAAATTCCAATGGCTTCACAGACTTCCACTGCTAGATGTAATAAGGAGAGAATTTATCTTCTTAGACCGATCCGCTCAAAGGTTTTGATCGGAGAGCTCGAGCAATACTACAAGCTCTATAATCTCCCCAAGGCCTTTACACTTGCAGCGCCAAGTGGGGATGAGCCGATGTACTGCCACGACCAGAATAAGGTGTCGTTGTATCTCGCCCATCTCAAGTATGGGCTTCGGCTGCCGTTCAATCTCTTCATTAAGGATGTATGTATTGCTCTGGGGGTTCCCCCTCTCAATTCACCCTGAATGCAATTGGGGTTCTAGTGGGCTTCATCGTGATCTGCCACCGGGTCGGCGTCCTGCCGAGCATGCTCCTCTTGGGGAACTTGGTCGGCTTCAAGTCGACTAGGAGGGACCCCCACTACTTCCTCCACTACACTGGAGGTTGTAAATTTGTTTCGGACACTCTGGTTTCGAACTAAGACTGGAAGGAGTAGTTCATGTGGGTCTTCAGCACTAACGGCGTCCTCTTCTGCTCTAACTAGCCTGAGATCAACAAGGACGTGCTGAAGCCGTGCATCATTACTGCAGAGGAGAGCCAGCAATTGGAGAAGATCCATTCTTATGTCGGGTCTCGGGAGAGAGGGAATCTCTTTGAGACGGCATCTCTCTAGACACTGTGCATCTCGATGATCCCCTTACTGAAGCTGACAAGGTGAGGGTGAGTCTGTCAGCCCTCCCTCTTAAAAAAATCCCTAAGAAGAATTCGAGAGGTGAGGAGCCGGGCTCGGCCTCAAGGCCCTTGAAAAGGTTGATGGCTCGACCCCGAGGAGGTTGGCAACCTAAGGTCGCGAGTGGGCGAGATTGCTACCTAATTAGCGGGGTAGAGGGTGAAGGCTAAGGGGAAGAAGCTCGTCAGAAGAAGGTGGCTGGATATAGACCAAGGGTCTAGTGGGCCGAGTTGAGAAAGTTCGGGTCGGCTCGACCACAGAACAGCAGCCGACCATTCTGGCTGTTCAGCCAGATGAGGTCATTGTTATTGACGACTCTTCCCCTCTAGGCCAGAGGGAGCAACCCCGACAGTAGCGATTGCTGAAGTTAGGGCCCCTATTGAAGAGGCATCTAGCTCGAGCCCTAGGCCTGAACCATCCTATAGGCCAGGCAAGGAGCCTACTGGGACTTCGGGAGGTGGTAAAGAGTGAGCAGTGCCCCTTCTTCAATCTTTAGCGGGCTAGGCCATCGAGGGGGAAGAAGGCAGCCACTGGCCTTTCCGCCATTGGATTTCGGAGCTTGATCCCCAAGTCTGGGAGAAGTCCAGGGTCCTGCTAGTGGGAGAGCCGCCGTGTCCCTGTTCTCCCTGGAGGGAGTTGCCAGAGGGCGGCCAGTTTGTTAGAGAGTAGCCTGTCGACAAAGAGAGATCGGTCTAGGGGTCAACAACTACCCAAGTCAGAGCTGTCCAACAGTTTGCCCACCCGAAGGATGAGGGGTTTTTGTTGGAGATGCCTAGTATTGGCTTGAACTTGGCCCTCAAGAGTTACTTCGTCCGAGGGGTGCTGCTAGAGTCAGAGCTGTTTAACCCACTCTTCTATATGCACAACTTCCTCCTGAGTTAGTAGAGTTGGTTAGGGAGAAATTAGCCAGGGAGGAGGCTGAGAAGAGGATCACCGTCTTAGTGGCTGATCTAAACTGCATCGAGGCTAGGTAGCGCCGGGAGGTGGATGCAAGGGAAAAGCTCCTTAAAGGGTTCCAATCCCATGGCGCCAAGCAAGCAACTTCTATTGAGAAGCTTCGAGGCGAGGTGTCGCAGCTGAAGGGTGAGGTCGGCCGCCTTCAGCAGGATATCTCTGAGAGGGACGGTCGCCTGACTGCTCTAGAAGGGGAGTTCGAGTCTGAGGGGCTCCTTAAGGCGATGGCCGAGGAGGATGCTCAATCGAGTCATCTTTTGGTCGAACAATTGATGCGAGACCTGGAGGAGGAGTGGTTGACTCATCAAATGTCTACAACAATTGTTAAGGACCTGGAGGATCGGCTCGCTTGCCTGGACTCAGAACAGTATAGGGCCAAAGTGGTCGACGACTAGCGCCAGGGTCCCTTGGGTAAAACCGAGCTACCCTTAGCTTTCAAGGCTAGGGTCGACTACCTAGCCTTGCTACTCCCTCCCGGCTCTCGCCCCGCGCCTGATCACCTTTATCCCCCATGAGTCTCTTGCTACCTTGACCTCCTAAAGGAGATGGAGGTGAGTGATTCGTAGCCTTTTGGGACTAGTAGGATAGTATAGAAGATTTATTAAAGACTTTTCGTAATTAGCAGCCCCTTTAACTTATCTAACTCTTAAGAATATCAAGTATATTTGGAGTGAGAAATATGAAGAACATTTTCAGGAATTGAAGAAAGAGTAGGTAACCGATCTCATCCTCACTATCCCTACGAGTTTAGATAAGTTTGTGATATATAGTGATGCATATTCTAGAGGTTTAGGTTGTGTTCTGATATAGAATGAGAAGGTGGTGGCTTATGCCTCCAGGCCTCATGAGAATAAATACCCCACTCATGATTTGGAATTAGCTGCTGTGATTTTTTCCTGAAGATATGGAGACACTATCTATATGGTGTATCATGTGATATTTATACATATCACATGAGCCTAAAGTATATATTTACTCAGAAGGAGATTAACATGAGGCAAAGAAGATGGTTGGAATTACTAAAAGACTATGATGTAAATATCCTTTACCATCCAAGTAAAGCTAATGTAGTAGCAGATGCACTCAGTCGAAAGAATCATATTGCATTAGCTTGTTTGCTTACTAAACAAGCCGAGTTAAGTAAGGAGCTAGAGAGAATGGAGATTGACATTAAAAAGTATTTTTCTGAAATGAAGACAAGGTGCTATGTGAGATAAGGAAGAAGGTGGAACAAGGAAAATATTTAGAATTTTAGATTCAAGATGGTGTTTACAAGATGGGTAATCATCTTTGCGTACCCAATGATGAGGAGCTTAACGATCAGATATTGAGAGAAGCTCACCAAACCCTATATGTTCTTCATTCGGTTAGCACCAAGATGTATCAAAACCTTCGACAAAACTTCTGGTGGAACCACATGAAGGAGGAGATAGTTGAATTTGTGTTAAAGTGTTTAACATGCCAACAAGTGAAGATTGAACATCAGAAACCATCAGTACTATTACAACCTTTGCCATCCCAGAATGGAAATGAGATAATATCACCATGGATTTTGTTACTAGACTACCCCGCTCAACAAAAGGAGAGGATACCATATGGGTGGTAATTGACTGCCTGACCAAGTTAGCACACTTCATACCCTACAAGTTGTCGTATATCATGGAAAAGTTGACCAGCTTATACATTGAAGAGATTATGAAGCTCCACGGGATTACCATATTCATTGTATCAGACCGAGACCACCATTTCATCTCAAGATTTTGTAAGAGTCTACATCAAGCTTTAGGAACTGGACTGAAGTTCAGCACTTCAGCATATCTTCACACAGATGGACAATCCGAGAGAATGATACAGACCCTAGAGGATGAAATTATCCTAGAGAAGGGTGAATAAGGTATATGATAATCTAATCCGATATTAATGCCAAATTAAAACTTATTAACAATATCCTAGCAATTATGATATACAATAAGATATATAAACAAGGATATGCAATTAAACTAAAGGCGATATAAACATGAGATAATGACGATATAGAATGAAATAAACAATGAGCACAAATAATATGCCAAGGCAAACTCAAACACACAATGTGATCACGATGTTTGGTTACTCCCGACTTACATCTCCGCTTCCCACTCTCGAGGAGAATCTCCCCATCACAACCGGTTTTTAACGTTCACTAAAAACGTTTACAACTCACACAATTGGTTTTCTAACTCATCGAAAACTTTACAACTTACATAATTACAATCACACAATACACCCTCTAAGTGTTGGCCTAGCCCGTGTTAACTTTCTCAAGTGCTTAGATTTACCACCTCTCCCTAGACTTTACTACTAACGCTACTCCTCTTGGAATTGACCCCGTCTCTCACCAACCACTTCTCTCCATGTCCTTGTGTATTACAACATGTTCTCAACAATTAGGCACAAGTACAAAGTGTTTTGTTCTCTAACAAGATGAGAACTAAGTTATGCTAACTCAATCACACATACAACCCAAATATACTATATGTGAAAACACTCAAGCTCAATGGTCGTGTGTGAAACAATAAGTAAATATTAAATCTAAACTCAAATCAATCTAGCAAATATATGAGATAAATAAAATGCAAATAATTTAGATGAGGAGTTTAGAAAATCTTCTCTAAGAACAAAGAGGAAGTAGATGATGATTTGAGGTTGAACTCCTCAAAATAGAAATCAAGCTCTTCTCTTTATGAAGCTTTCTTCACACAAACAAGCCAAGCTTTTCCTCTCTTAAAACTCAGAAACAATCAGCCCAAAACACTTGTAAAAACACATCAAAAACTCTACTAAAGAACCAAGGCAAGAGGGGTATATATAGCCCCTAAAACTCAGCTCACAAAAACTAGCTATAGGCTGGAAAAATACTATCAGTCGACTGATTAAAAGGATAAGTCGACTGATAAACTAGCCGTTGGAATGGTGATGACAGATTCTGGAATTTTTGCATATCTAGCTTTCTAAATTCAATTAAAAATAATAAATCAACTCAAAAAATACTAAACTTTCAAGGAAAGTTTCTAAACATGTACACAAACGTTTAGAGAAATAATTTCTGAAATATCACTTCCTATTTGTGAGCAATTACTATTTTAAAACAGATATTCCAGATTCTGAAAACTACTTAAATACTTGATTTTGTAAAATCAATTTAACATAGTAAATCAACTCCAAAAATAGTAAAACTTTGGAAAATCTTTATAAATATATAATAGAACATGTTAGAAAAAGAATTTCTCAATTTTCATTTTCTGTTTGTGAAAACTTATTTATTTTATAAACTCTTCAAGAATACAAAAACGTTAAAACTTGATTTTGATGAATTCATTCCAAACAAGTTTTAAAACACTTTTCAATAGATTAATAGACTTGAGGAAAGATATAAAATAGTGTAATCAAGTCTTTAATCCAGAAACATATTGTTTTGCAAATTTACAAAAATATGAATATGATAAATATGATTTCATTGATTTGAATATGTCAAAGCTTGATTTTAATAAAATCATTTGAAGTACATATAAACATGAAACAAATAAGTGTGTATATAACGATATTCATTTGTTTCATATTTATATGGATGATGTTAAAAGTAATAAAATGAAAACGATGTGTGTTTTGTAAAATTTGAGCTTTAAGCATAACCACACAAAGTATAAGATCTAAACTAGAAACAATATACCCAAGCTAAGAGATCTTCAATTAGGTTCGACTTGGTTGCGGATGAAGCGATATTGGATCTTGATTTGAATTGCACATAGCTTCATTTCTATATCCGCCAAACTCCTTTGTATGTCATTGTTAAGCTCAATTCCAACCAACCTCCAACGTAGTATATTTGTGTAGGATACCTAACAATCAACTATAAATATTCGACAAATATTATTAGGAATTATTTGTTAATCATCAAAACTAGATTAGATAGTAAACTCATAAATATGAGACCTAACAATATCCCCCTTTTTGATGATGACAAACAATCTACACAAAGAGAAATAACACATGCATGATATCAAATGAATATACAAATTACAATCCTCATGCATAAAACCAATAGAATAATATACTCACAATGTACATGTTTCTCCCCCTTTGTTAACATCAAAATAGGAAAAAAATAATATTAGGGATCAAAATCTCCCCCAACATATAAGCACGGGTGAGTATAAATAAAATAGGGAAAAATGCTCCCTCTATCAAAATGCCTTAATGCATATATGTTTTCGTCAAAAGTTGTCATTTTCATTGTTGTCAAACCTGTTACACCATTCATCGATTATAAGTTCAAGTTGATCTTTTTATAAGATCTTCTTACAATAAGAAAAGTAAAGATTACAACTTTACAAAATAAAACGCAGTAGTAGTTTATCTCCTGTTGCTTTGTGTGGGATCTTTGCTTGTGCCGGGGACGCGTTAGTCCATGGACCATCGCAGATCAGATCCAGTTGACAAGTATAATTATGATCTTGCTTCACAAAGGAAACAATTACAGCAGTGACAATCACGACCAAGCGAGATTGTGGCTATTCTCGAGATCAAAATAAAGTTTGATTCGGAGGAAAGAGGGGGAGAGAATCTCAAATTTTTTGAAGGCCTTTTTTTTATGAAAAAGTTCGCTAAGATCTGCCAATTCTCTTCTAAAATTCGTGGTCTACTGTTCAATTAGACAGCACTTCACCCTTAGATTTTAGATCCTCTCTAATGAAGACCTTGGGCTTCTATTTATAGGCTTTTGTCGTCGTGTTTTCTGATAAGATCAAGTGTTTTGACATTATTTGCAGTTGATAACCGCCCAGGTGCCCTTAAGGATAGCTTCAGAACAATTGGGGAGGTCCTAGAACGAAAGAATTCTAATAAAACATCGAAATCCATGTTTTGGGAATTTGAGAGGCCCAAATAGTCGTGGTGACTCAGAGTTGTGCGAGTTACCATTTGGTGACTCGGAGCTGTGCGAGTCATAATTTGGTGACTCGCATGGGTGTCTCCTGGCTAGTTGTTATGTCTTTTTGACTCTTTTAGCTGTTTGCATTTCCTTCAGTTTGCTTGCTTTCCCCTTTACGCGAGTTTCGTCAATTTGTTGACTTGTGTGCTTTTACCGATTCGCTCATGCGTTTCATCGTTGTCAGATAAACTTCTTTGACTCGGATGATATCGTTCATCATGTTCTCTTTGTCTTGAGCTACGTGTGGGAATCCATAGGTAATTTTTGACGCCTACAGATACCCCCTCCAAAGTGCCTCAGTCTTGTTTCGTTTATAGAAGAGCCTGGAATACTTTGGATATGATAGGCCCAACCTTTAATCGGTATGATAAGACCTGTAATTGGTTTCCACTCTCAGCTTCTTCAGTCTTTAATCTACTCAGTATTTTGTCAAATAGATAAGTTCTTTCGGTGCTGTGTTTATCGTCTGACCACTGTTGAAGTCTTGAACTGAGACTGGTGTGTAAGTTTCTGAACTCAGCTCGTGCCGTCAAAAGTTAACTTTGACTTGATCATCTTCGTCGGAATTCATATCCGTAGTTTTGTTTTGATGAAGCCATTAGTGCGTTGACCTGTGTTAACACAGTTTATACTCGTACATTAACTAGAGTATACACAGTTTAAACTCTTAAGGTGTTGGAGTTAGGAGGACTAGTTTATACTCGTATACTCATGGGAGTTTTGCTGGGTTATCCTTAAGAATATTCTGAATGATATTCTCCAGAAACTTCCCGGCTAAGGTAGGAAATAGTTTAGACTCATATACCTATTGGAGTAGGAATACAGGTCCCGTATACGTTGAAATACTCGAAAATGGGCCAGAATACCCGTAAATTGGCCAAACAGTTTGTCACACGTGCGAGCCAGTAAATGGCAGTTCGTGTGTGAGTCACCAGTTGGTGACTCGCATGGGTACGAGTCACCATTTGGTGACTCGCATGGGTGTGAGTCACCATTTGGTGACTCACATGTGTGCGAGTCAGCGTAGGAGTTTTTGGGTTGGTTCAGGACTTGGTTTGGTTCGGGTCGGGTTTGAACTGGGTTTGGTTAGGTTCGAGGCTCTTTTAAAAGCCCGATCTCTTCTTCTTCCTTTCTTCATTTTGGAATTTTTTTCTTCAGTTCAAAAATTCATTTCCCCTCCTCCTTTCTCTTTAAACCCCTCGACTTCTTCAAATTCTTCTCGCTTGATTTGAGAGTTAGGGCTTCCTCTCGGATCTTGAGGCTTCAATTTGGGATTTAGGATTTTATTTTGATTTTGATTTGGGCTTGTGCGTTTGTGGGTTCTCTTCGCCTGCTTTGTTCTTCAAAGATTCCAAGTAAGTCCCAGTCTTCTTGCTCCAATTTCATTCAATTCTTCTTTGATGATTTCTGTTCTTAGGGATATATTAGAAACCCTAGACTGTTCTCTTTTTTTTTTGGAAAATCTTAAACCATGACTTGTTCTTGATTGTGTGAGAGGATTTGAATGACGATCGAACTTTTTATTTCACTCCTTTAGTTGAACTTTGGGTGATTGTCGAAGATTTGACTTTGGTTTGGGTGCTAACCAAATTGGTTGAGTTAATATTGAGATGTGAAACTCTTGGACTTGGGTACACGATTGTTTACCTTTGATCCATTTTCTTGCATTCTGATTTTTGCCTTTGAAGGAAATTATGAGACCTTGTGCTTGGATATCAGAGCCTATCCCCTTACATACACGAATATAGCCAAACTTAGGTTTGTAATCCACCTAAATTCCTATGTTTGACTTGGTTAGGTATACGTGAGCTATTTGCCTTAACTCTGTACTAACGCCTTGTTCTTGAGCCTGAGAAATGATCTGGCCTACCTGTTACCCTCTCATTTTGCATGTGTAGTCGCGCATGAGAACTGATCTCGTATGAACTGAACCTTTAGTTTTCGTCATGAACCATTACGTAATTTGAATCTGGAACCTTGCATGATAACTGCCCTATCAGGCTTTTAGTGCACATAATATTCTGATTTGTAGGCACATTGTTGTTTTCTTGTTTGGCCATGTTCATGTTTTTAACCAAAACGCCGAGATATTTGGCTTGATTTGAGCTGTCATGGGTTAAAACTGAATCTGCATCAGGCCCACTATGTAGGTTTAATCGGATTTTTAACGATAAATCCCATTTCGTAGAATAGTGCCATTTTCCATTTGTATTAGCTTTCTATTCCTCAATTTCTGGCGTAATCAAATTATTACCTCTTTGTTGCAGATATGTCGCCTAAGAGATCCCGCGTTCCTAGAAGTCGTTTGGCGACTCACTCGCCCAACGCAACGCCCTTTACTTGCACATGTATAACTTTATCATTTTTTTATTCATGAACTCAATATATCATTCTGCATGTTGCATCCCCGCTTTGTTCTCCTTAGTGAGGCAATTGGGAAGAGCCGCCACTCTCCTTCGTGGGAGTGGACGCTTCACAAGACTTGGGCAATTTCCTATTGCGCTATATTCCGGAGGGAGGGTATATTATCACGTTATTCACGTGATGATATATCCCGTACTTCATGTGTATAACGTAGTTCTTAATCGTCTCACCTAGTTAATTAGCTCTTTTATTTTCTTTTAGCCAAAATTCGTTATGAATATAGATCTTGCATGATGTCCCCATTTTACTCTTCTCGACGAGGTACTTTGGGAAGAGCCTCCACTCTCCTTCGCGGGAATGGACGCTTCACGAAACGTGTTTCGCTTGGTCAAAACATGTTTAAGACATAGGGCGATCTCATGTTGTCTCACGTTACGTAGGCTAGGGTATGTTATCGCGTTATTCGTGCGATAATACACCTTGTCCTTTACGTGCACGATGTGATTGAGATCGTCTTGCCCTTTATAAGGTCTTGACTCTATCTTACAGCTCGTGAGATGAGTTCTATGCTTGTACTATCTTTACATAGGTATTTATGACCGTGTCAATAATTATACATCATTTTACCTTAGTTAAATTTCCCTTGAGGACACTTAATGCTCTCGGAGTGGAAGGTCGCTCTAGTGAGGCCTATGCCACCACTGACGAACCTATCCCTGTACCGACGGCCCCTCAATTTGTTTCGGATGCACCAGACGAACTTCAGCAATTAATATGGAAGGGAGAGCGTTGTACCTTAAGACAACTGATTACGGATGTGCCTTTGGTGAAGGACCTAAGTTCCACACATCCGTTGAGGAAGCCGGAGTATCTGTTCAGTGATTCTACTAAAGATAAAGCTGTTGTGTCTTTAGAAGCTGAACAATGGCTGCATCATGATGATGGTGGGCATTTATACCTTCCTCCAATTCCCCATCACCGCTCACTCATAGAACTTTGATGTCAGGCTATCCCATGGGAAATGTCATGGGTGTTAACGGAGGAGCACGACCACGTTCATTGTGGATATGTCACCCAAGGCGTGATTCCTGGATCAAGTGATCAGAATCAAATAATCGGGTTACATCCGGGGGTCTTGGGATTGAATGACCCACCCAGGGGTAAAGTCTTCACCATGGCCAACACTATGAAGAATCGACTTGCGAATTTAGGTCGAGAAATGCCAGTAACCGGTCACCGGTGTTTTGGTTGGGTGAACTCGTCTGATAAGCTTTGGTGGACCCGCTTAAGCCATTGTATCCTAAACCGGTTCGAGGCCGAGTTGAAGGGGAGTGGTTTATATGAAGCGGTCCGCACCACTACTTATGGACTGACAATAAGTGTTCCCCACTTCTTGGCACTATTGGAGATTTACAATCCTGACACCAACACATTCTTGACCAAACATGAGGAGTTAGGATTGGCGTTGTACGAGATGCATAAGGTGTCAGACCTCCCAATGGGTAGTATGATCTATCAAGAATATTTTCCTTCTGACCGGGAGCTGCAGCAGCTGAAGTTGCGGATGTCCAATCGCTATGACACTTTCTGGGATCTCACCTGCCACTATCACATAGCCTTGGTAGGTGCCGATCCACTATCCAAGAAGACATGACCACAAATAAGTCTGAAGAAGTTTGCAGATTATTTGTTCAAGAATCTGGATAGCAGTCTGGGTGAGGCGATATGTGGACTGACACCATTGACTCCTTCAGAAGTGAATGAGCTAATTCAAAAGTCCAACGCTCAGTCCTTTATTACAGCTAGCGTTAAAGGTGGCTTTTTTTCTGGAACCAAGTTCCACACATATTTATGGCAAGCGGTAAAGCCGATCTAGCCCATGATGTTGCTTGCCGGCTACCTCGCTCTTTGGTTAAAAAAATACTTGGTGCCGTTCCAATCCACAGACACTTTGCCTCTGGAATTCCTTTATCCTACGGTCTTACTTGCTCATCGAAAGAATTTATCTCTTCTTCCAGCGATGGTCGTGGATATTTACTGAGGGCTTCGTCAGATTGTGAGTGTGTTCACTCAAGGGGGAAGTTAGCCGTCAGCCTAGATTCCTCTCACAAAATCAGAGCTCCCCTATACCTATTTGATGGCCTGGTTCGTACTACTCGATCAGATATGATGTCGGCCCCAACTTTTGCAGATCCATCAGTTCCCTTTCTCTAATTAATAGAAAATTATAAATGGAAAGGCCGAGGGTTCGCAGAAATTAAAAGGCAGCTTCAGAATCATAAGTGTTGGGCTCTCTCGACCTGCTTCCCGCGGTTTTTGGGTCAACACGATGACTCATTGGTTGACATGGAAAGGTTTGGGATATATCAGTCTGGTCTTGATGCTGGTTGTTTTGATTGGTTGATTAATATTTGGCCAGGCTACATGATCTTTTGGGTACAGAACCGTTATTATATAGAGCCATACCTACCATGTCGATTCGTCCAATAGCTTGGGTACGATCAGATTTACATTAGGAATCTGAATCAACAACTCCGAACTCGTGGTGGCTTAATAGATGGGGCTAGGGCCTGGTTCTGGAGCATAATCGGCTGCACTGGTGCCAAGTTCAAACTTCCCGGTGCTGAGCGTAAATTAGAGCTAACGTTCCTGCAATGTCGGTGGCTTCTAGCGACGAATGAATCTGTGCCTGTCCGACCAATTGCGGAGTTAGCAGATGAAGAGGTAGCTCGGATTGCCACTCGGATGGTGTATGAGGCTGAATTCTAAAAAAGAAGAGGAAAAGAGCATGCGGGTGTTTCTGACCAGGGGGATACCTCTACTTCTAGTGACAAGATCCCGAAAACTGAGATTACGGGTGGGCAAAAGATTGAAACCAACAGTGACCATGAGGAGAAATAGGTCTATCGAATCCTCTCTCTTTAGAATTATTTGAGTTAGTGTTGGCTTCTCATGCTCGCCGCTCTAGCTTACCTAAGCCTTTGCCGTCTCCGAGGAAGCTAAGAGTGCGAGTTATACGCACTTATCATAACAAGATGTAGGTTGAAATCCCAGGTGCAACTTCCGAAGAAGAGAGAGAAGAAGAAAGGCCTCGTCCCGTACGTCAAACGAGCTCTTAGCCTTCAACTCAAGTCGGTTCGGGGTGAGAATTGCGCTCTAAATTTACTCATGAACGAGTTATTGATCCGGAGGAGGTTCCGTCTGCTAAGCATAAAAAGTTAGCTACCAAGCGACGTGTTGGACTCCTAACTTCAGAAATGAGACCTACCACTGACATACCTATCGGTGGAGAAGGTAACGTTTCAACTTTTTATGATCTTTTGACTGTTCTATTTATTAATTCCTAGACTTATCCATTCTCATGTCTTAGGAGGTTACAAAGAAGGTGAAAAGGAATATGATCCTCTTTCTCCCTGCTTTGATGATTTTGAAAGGTCTGACTTCTCCCAACCAATGGATGAAGTTATGACCGAAGAACCTGCAGGTGTTGAAGCAGGTAGAAATGTTGAGGCTGTTGTAGACTCCAGCGATGGACCGATACCGCTGAAAGGGTCAAAGATCGAGGTATATTTGACATAGGTGATAGGTCCTTCATTTGGCGGGAATTGAGCGATTCAGAATTTGTGTCTCCGCTAATCGTTTCTATGCTTCTTACCCTCTTAGAAAAATTACAAGAAGTGGTCCCGAGGACTGAGGCTGCGGAACTCGGCATAGCTACTGAAGGTAAATTTCACTTCTTCTTATTGCTCGTTCTCGACTTTTCCTCTTTCTACTTTAACACTTTGATTCTGTGTAGGTGTTCTAGCGGAGGATCTGGGCAATAAGGGAGCTCTCCGTGATGCGGCCCTCAAAGAAACGAGTGTACCTTCACCTGATCCGATTCCCGTCTCTTTGGAGTTTGACGACGGGCTTTTTGAAGACATGTTGTTTGAACAAGCCCAGTGTGAGGCTGCCGAACCGATGAACACGATTGACTCTCTTGCCGGTACGATTTTTATTCCCATGTTACATATTTATTTGTCAGTTTTCATTTAACTATAGGAGAGTTCCAATCGTAGGACCAGTCGCTAAGACTGATATAACTACTCTTATTTGAGGGTTTGATGAATTTGGAGGTCTCGATTTCTTATTGTTGGTAGGGATTGTCATCAAGGCCCAATCATCAGCTCCCGAGACATAACTCCTAATTCTTTCGGGGATGCTGGCTACAGTAAGTGTCGGAACTTTTGGGGGGAACCTCTCTGAACAAACCGTGAGACCAAGTTTGTGCTTCAACGGTTTCTACTCCCACCGTGCTTCAACGGTTGCTACTCCCACCGTGCTTCCTGGGGCTCATGAAGTCGAACAAATGGAACCGAGCGTGATGCGTTTAACTAAAGAAAGCTCTACAGGTGTTGGAAAATTTCGCGCCATGTCTTGACTTAGAATTGTTTTATGCTTTGGAATATTCATCTCTTCTCTTTTTATAGGATTTTTTCCTCAACTCCGGGACATGGTTAAGGCATTATTGTCGGATGATGATCCAGAGAAGTTCAACCTCTATTTGGAGGTTAGCTGTTTTCGTCGAAAGTCATTTTCATTGTCGATTCCATTAAACTTCAGTTGTTTACAATGAATTACAATGAAAAATGAGAAAATTACAACTTTCTAGAAAATAACACAAAAATCGTTTATCGATTCCTGTTTTGTGGGACTTTGCCTGTGTCGGGAGTGCTTTGGCTCGTGGACCACCAATTCACAGATCGTGAGGGTCTTTAGTATCCTTCCTTCGTTTAGAAGCAAGAATGAAAATCAGTGAATATCTTACCAAAGTAAGACGATCACTCTTCTTAAGATCAAGTCAAAGCTCGAATCTCAAGGAATCACACAAAGAACTCAAGTTTTACTATTCTGTCTGCTCTCCATGCTCCTATCTGCTCCAATTTGCTCGATCCCTTTAAATAATGGTCCTAGGGGGGTATTTATAGCCTCTAGGAGAAGTTCAACTAAAAATACATCGTTTCGGAGAAATTGTGCGTGCGAGACAGTGTTTGCTGTCTCGGCTTCCGAGATAGTAAAGACTGTCTCAGAAAACCCAAACTGCCTGACCGTTTCTATTGTAACTGCTTTTCCACGTTTCAAACTCTGTTATTTTAACAGTTATTCATGTGATTCTTGCCCATGATGTTTTCCACGTTCTTTGATAGTTAATGGACACGTATCTTGCAGTTATTTCAGCAATTTTTAACCATTTTAGAGCTGTCTCGCTTGCGAGACAGTAAACTCTGTCTCGCGTGTGAGATAGTAAACACTATCTCACGTGCGAGACAGTCCACATCGTCTTGATCTTTCCAAGATAGCATGAGGCCAATTCCTGTGATCTTTTGGATGATCTTCTCTTTGTTTGGATATCTATTAGTATTTTTGACGCCTACAGATATCCTCTCCAAAGTATTCCAGACTCATTCTTTTATAGAGGAGTCTGGGACACTTTGGATAAGATAGATTTTATTTATGATCCCTTCAATGCTTGGTTGAGTAGATCGTGTAGAAGAACCCGTAAATGGCTTCAATTCTTGATCTCTTCATCCTTTAGTCTATTTAGTTCTTTGTAGAATAGCAAACATTCTTCCGGTACTACGTTTATCATCTGACCGTTGTCGAGATCTTGAATCAATGCTGGTATCTGTACTTGTGAATTCGGCTTTTGTCACCAAATTAATACTGGATTTTTTATCACTGTATCAGTCTTCATAACAACACAGTTTATACTCATGTATTTTTCGGAGTTTTCGGGGAATAGTTTAACCTCGTATACCCATTAGGAGTTCGTCAGATTATCCTTAAGAATATTCAGAGTAATATTCTCCAGAAACTTCCTGTCGAAGGTAGGAAAACAGGTTAGACTCATGTACCTATCGGAGTATCTGAATTAGGGTGAAAAATACCATCAAGTGGTAAATTCTGCCCAAGACAATCGTCATTGTCTCGCTCAGCGAGACAGTGTTTTGTGTCTCGCGTTGCAAGACAATGTTTTCTGTCTCGCGTTGCGAGACAGTTAATACTGTCTTGCACAGCGAGATAGTGAATGCTGTCTCGCTGTCCGAGACAGTGAATACTATCTCAGACTGCTGAGTCGGGGGTATAAAACCCCGACTTAGGGTTTTTTTCCGAGGGCAAAAATCCAGCGATTTTCAGTGAGTTTTCAGCCTCTTCTTCTCTTTGTTTCTGATTTGGGTTAGATCTCCTACTTGGGGGAATTTCACTTGAAGTTTGAAGGTTTGTTCACCCTCTCCCCTTTGGAATTTCAATATCCTTTGATTCTTCCCCATGCATGCGGTCTTTTGGACTTATTTGGTACTATCTTCGTTAATTCTAAGCCCAAAACCCTAACTTTCTCATTGGATTTTGACAGGTAGCATATTTCCATCACGTCGCTGCGACGATCCCGAGTTCCCTGAGGCCATTCGACTGCCCAGCCCACCGCGAGGACTGATCCTGCTGTTGCTTCACATGGGGGTATACTCCTTTCACCTTCTCACCCATTTAAACACTGTATCTTGTCAATTTCATATGTATATATCCGTATTTGTATGTAACCCCTCGTTTGTCATCCTTTGATAGATACATTCGAGAAGAGCCGATATCCTCCTTTGAGGGGATCGATGCTAGAAAGTGTTTGTTTTGCTTGGACAAAACACACTTCAGAATATACAGGGGAGATTTCATATCATCCCACGTATGTTGAGAAGTTTTGATATACCGTTATAATGCTCGTGCATAGTAACGCATATTTCTTTTATACGTGTGGTATCTGAAAAAGTCATCGCACCTATTATGAGATGGTGATCATATCTTATGGAGTAAGATATACCACCTTCTCTTAAATTTTAGGACTATTCTTACATAATTTATGTGTACTTCTTCTTCATCAGTCCATTTTCCTTCTGTAATTTTCACCTCTATTGAGGTTACGGGTCAAAGTAGTGCTACCCACTCCTACTACGAAGGCATTCCGTTAGTTGAATCAGCTCCCCAATTCAAGTCAGACTACAGCGAAGGAGATAGAGAGTTGATACGGCGAGGTAGTTGTCGTGTCCTACGACGGTTGATCACAGCCACGACTTTAATTTCAGAGCAAGACTCGAACCAGTGCATAAGAAAGCCAGATTTCTTGTTTGGTGACTCTATAAAAGATCCGGAGATCGTTTCTTGTAGACCTACGTAGTGGTTATATGTAAGTGGGTCGTTATTCTTGTATTTGCCCTGGATTCTTCGAGAGCATTCACTTTTAAAGTTCAGAAATTTGTTAGTTGAACGAGAGATGTTCTGGAGATTGACCGAAAACCACAAGCATATTCACTGTGATTTTATTGGGAAAGAAGCCACCCCAGGTTCCAGTGACAGGGCTTCTGTGCGAGGACTTTATCCGGGTGTCTTAGGCCAAGATAATCTGCCCCAGAATGAAAAGGCAGCACAGGCAAACACCGTGAAGAATTAGTTAGCCGTACTGGGAAAGAAATTCCCCATTAAGAAGTTCAGATGTTATGGATAGGTTCATTATTTTGGAGACAAGTGGTGGACCAGAATGACTCGATATGTATTGAATCGCTGGGGGCGAGAATTGGCAGAGTTAGGGTTGTCAGTCCCCATCCGTGCCAGTATGTATGGTCTGCAAATCAGTGTGGATCATTTCTTATGTTTGTTCGAGATCTACAACCCTGACACTAATACATTCTTCACCAAGAATGGGGAGCTCGGATTACCATTACATAAAATGATGAAGGTATCGGGTTGCCTATAGGTGACATCTCGTATCAAGAATTCTTCCCAACAGTCAGTCAGCTGAATAAAATGAAAGATCGATCAGCTGTGACCTACGATACTTTATGGGAGCTGACTTGTCATTGTCACATAGCTAGGGCTGAGATGGAGACCAGAGCTAAGAAGAAATCTCCTCAGATCAGCTTGAAACAATTTGCGAATTATCTGTTCAAGAATGTTGAGAATCGTTCGGAAGACGTGTGTGGACTATCTCCTTTGACTCCGAATGAAATCACCCGGCTGTTAGAGAAAACGGACGCACAATCTTACACTTCTCACTCAAAAGACGGGTTTCCTCACAGTACTAAATTCCGTTCTTATCTGTGGTAAGCTGGTGTTCCGATCCATCCTACTACCCCGCTAGCTGGCTTTCTGGCTTTATGGCTGAAAAGGTGTATCGTTCCCCATCAACCCTCCGATGCGATGCCGATCGAAGTGTTGTATCCAGCTGTTCAATTAGTTACAGGTCGTAAGTTATCCTTGCTTCCTACCATGGTGGCTGCTATTCATAGTGGATTATGATAATTAGTCTCCGTGTTTACTCAAGAGGGAAAGAAACCCTCCGCTGGCGTGTCTATCCCGAAGCTAGAGCTACCCTATACCTATTTGATGACCTGGTTGGTACTTCACCGGCCAGATTTAATAGATGCTCCTAATACGGTGGATCCAAGTCTTCCTCTCCTACAGAAGGCTGTAAATGGGTCAAACATCGGTGGATGGATATAACGAGGCTATTCAAAGCTCACAAATGTTTGGAGTTCTTTCCTTGTTTCCCTCAATTTTTCGGTACGTACAATATGACTTTATTGGATGCCGAAGAACCAAGACAGAATCGCACAATTTTGGATGTCGGCTGCTTCAGGTGGTTGATGAACATCCGACCTGGTTATTTAGTATTCAGGGTGAAAGATGTTTGTCATATCGAGACTTACTTTCTATGTCGATTTGCTCGTCAATTTGGCTATGATCAACTGTATGTCAGCAACCCCAACCATCAACTTAGAGTTCTAGGTGGATTTATCGATGGGGCGAGAGCTTGGTTTTGGAGTATTATCGGTTGTACAAATGTTGAGTTCAATCTCCCCTTGGAAGTGCCACCTCTACGGATGACCTTCCTCTATTGTAAGTGGCTGATAGCTGCCAATATCGTCACTCAGAATAGGAGGATATCGGACTCAGAAGAAGAGGCAGCCACTCGGCGTACAACAGAAGTGTTCTGTGAAACTGTGCTATCACCTCGAAGGAAAGAAGCCGCCGAATCGTCCAGAAAGGGAAAAGAACCGGCCCGCCCAACTGATAGCGAAGAAGAGTTTGGCACTGATAAAACAGAAACTTCTGAGGGGGCGGGTGAGACTGGTTCAAGTTCTGAGGGAACAAAAGCAGAGGCTGAACAGAAGAATAAAGGAGAAACAGTTGGTCTCCCCGATTCTTTCTTTGAGAGAGGACTTGTAAACCCTTTCGTTGCTCGTGGGGCTCACTATGTTGCTCCCGTCCAAATGCAAGACGCTCCGAAAAGAAGGAGGGAGAGAGTCGTTATGACTTATCCCAATCGGATGACAGTGGAGGTCCTCAGTGGAGATGAAGAGGAGGAAGAAGATACAGTGCCTCTTGTTCGCCGGCATAGATCATAATCTTCCACTCAAACTCAAATCCAAGTCCCTCCCATAACTAAATTACGCACCAAACATCGTCACGAAAGATCTGGGCTTCAAGATGAATCGCGCCCATTAAAAAGACGAAAGAAGGCCGTCACTAAGCCACGTGTTCGTCTTCCCACTTTAGAGGAGACATCTGCCCGCAGTGTTTCTTCAGATGAACAAGGTAACAATCCATCTTTATTGCTCTTATATTTCTTAACACTCAGACATATCTCATACTCAACTTCTGTAGGGAGTCAAGAAGAGGGAGAATTTTAGGCTGACACTGCTTCTTCCGGCGGCATGGAAGTTGAGGAACCCAGCTTCGTTCAACAAATGCACGATGCGCTTAAAGACGAAACCGCTGGTGTTCCAACAACTTCTGACGTTGGCCCATCGGCTTCAAACACAGGGATGAACCTTTCTCCATTTGGAAGGCAATTTCAAAAGATGACTAAATTGGAGCGTGTGTCTCTCCTGATGACTTGCGCACTTTATCTCCTTTTAGTTAAACTAAAAGAACCGGGTGCAAGTAGCGGAGCCCTCGAATCCGTTCCGGTTGACGAAGGTAAAACTAATCTCCATCTTGTGTAAATTCATCTAAGTATATGTGTTACTTATGACTCAACATATTCTGTAGATGTCATAACGAATGAGACAGCTGGAGGAGAAACCACCCATGCCACTAAAGTTGAGGATTTTAATGATTTGAACCTTAATCTTTATATCTCAGAGGACGACCATCAACATATCTCCGATTTGTTGTCGGGGAAAGCTTCTGGTGAAGCTACAAGATCAACTGCCAGAGTTGATTCGACTGAAGTGGGTTCTTTCGAAAGTAAGGCTTTTAGTCTATAACATTTATTGTCCTTTTGTTAATTAACTTTAAATAATTATATAAGTGTTCGAATCATAGGACCAATTGCTGAAACTGATACCACTATAACCATTAGAACGTCTGATCAACCCGAGGGTCGTGACCTCTCGTCATGGGTAGGAACCGAAGTCGATTTTCAATCATCAATTCCCGAATCCCAACCGTCTACTCCTGTGGACCCCATGATTATAGAAATTACTGCTACCCCCCAAATTAGTCCAGTTGCAACAAAAGCGAGACCAACTGAAGAAGTCGGTATGTTGGCAGCTGTTGTGACTAGAGTTGGTGACTTTTATCAATCATTTTTTTTAAATTTCTAACTAACATTCCATTATACTCATTGTGATTCTCTTGTTTGCAGAATCCTCTCCTAAGAGGCCTATTAACTTGGACCCGAAGTTCTCTGAAGTCTTAATTGAACAATCATCTAATATAGCGGGCACGTCAACAAGTATCATTCCTGAACAAGCTCCAGTGGTTGTAGAACCCACCCCGGTATAGACAAGTCAAGGTTACCAAGTCATGGAATTTTTCGTTAAGCTTGGTATACTTCCGTTCGTTGCTATGTACGTGCATATATGTTTTGTATTGACTTTATTTGTCCTCATCGCAGCTCCTTTTTCTACATTGTATGATTCTATTCAAGCGTTATTAGCAGACGATGACCCGGGTAAAGCCGTCATTTGTTCTGATCTTCAAGGCTTCATTTCTTTTTTGAATGCTATGGTCGATCAAATTCTCTTCAAAGGATCATACTTTAAAAACTTTAAGAGATCTCTTGACCGCTACACATCGGGGATCAGAGAACAAGGATATAACGAATTGGCCGATTCAATTAACGCTTATTTGGCCGACTTCAAACAACATGTTGAACTTCTTAAGGATCTCTGCACCAAAGGCGTACCCTCCTATATTACTTCTCAAATGGACTCGAGGTTACAGGCGTGGCGTGATTCTCAGAAATCAGTTGAATCTGAGCTTCAAAAGTTAAAAGCTCGTATTCACCAGATCAGGATGAGCCTTGCTAAGGAAACACAGACCAAGATCGATCTGCACCAGGCTCTAGAGTCAAGTCAAGCTGAAATAATCCGTTTGAAAGAAAAACTAGCAAAGGCCGAGGATGCTCATGAGATTTTAGAGTCTGATTTGGCAGAAGTGAAACAAGTTGAAGCGAACATCTTCCAACAACTGGAGCTTCAAGCCAAATACATGCTGATAAGGAACAAGAGGCCGTCAAACTCCAAAGTGTTGACGAAGAAGCTTTTAAAGCTAACTTGATATCTGAACTTGAACAGGCTTATACGACAGAGCTCTCCAAACTTGAGGATCAAATTTGTCATTATAAGCTATTGTAATTTGAGAACTCATGATTTTGCTTAAATATTTTTGATGAATATAATGAATTTTCCTTTTTTGCTTATTGAATTTTTTATTATGATTACTCATTCTTGCTTTAGAATAAATAACTATAATACTTATAGGATTTTTGGCAAATCCTCAGCCATCAACGGATTTGATATGCCTTTACCGACTACCGTTTGAGTCGGGCTAGTATGTGAATTATCTAACTCCGTTTCACATATAACGTTAGGCTAAAAGAATTAGACTCTTTTAGACTTTGAACTACAATATTGAATATGTAGGCTACATGTGTTAGATGTAGGCTTATCTCTAATAAGGGATTAAGATAACGTCCCCCATGCATGAATGACATGGATTTTGAAATGTAAGTAGGTTATGTTTCCTATATAGGACAATGAACCCAATATTATAAAGAAAGAATTGGATATTCTATCTTTCAATATCTTATTGGTTGGTAGAGATGAACCCAAAATCGGAGAGGAAGAATTTTATATTCTATCTCATATTCTCTTGTTTGTTGGTAGAGATAAACCCAAAATTAAAGAAGAAAAATTTAATATTCTATCTCCTGATCTCTTGTTTGTTGTTAGAGATAAACCCAAAATCGGAGAGGAAGAATTTTATATTCTATCTCCTGGTGCAAAGGAAACTCGAAGTGGAATTTCCGCTTAGAGAATCTGGACTGGTTTGAATAATCCTAACTTTCGTAAGGTTTGATTATTCAAATTGAAAGGAGACCTCTCGTTCATGGAACGAATCGAGAGGAGATTTGGTTGTGGTCCTAACTGTAGTAAGGTTTGACCAAGTGGAAGTTGAGACAATTTTACCTTTAATAGGCTGAATTGTTCAAATAGAATTGAGGTCATTTCGTTTATCGAAAATGAATCTCAGTTTTGAAAGTGGACCTCTCGTTTATGAAGGGAATCGAGAGGGGATTTTGGCTTTGGTCTTACCTATAGAAAATTTTGACCAAAGAAATGGGAATGGGATACAAATAACAATAGGAATGTTGACTCGTACACACCATTTAGTGGGAATTTTGGTGTCAAACATAAGAATTCAACACAAAACGATTGGGCGATTAATATGAACCAATGAATTGGAATTTGGTCTTTGTATCATAATTTCGACATTGGGAATGTTCGAGGTTAGATACAATGGAAGCTTGAAGAATTTTAACCCATGACGAATTGTGGCATGTAATTGTGAATCATCAATCCTTCTGCAATCATACTGTGGGAATTTTGTGAGGAAAGACTGACTGTATTTTATCGCCGAATCTCATCTCAACAAAATGCCTAGAAAGTCACAGTGGAAGATTTTTAATTATCAGATAACCACATTGAAAGGGTCTTAATTATTTTTATAACAATTAAGAGTGAATTATTCAAATGATCAGTTTCTATTTAGAGCAATCAACTGATCTTGGGTTATCCTAAACATATCCTATACATGATTTTCTAGGAACTTCCCGTCTTACATAGGTTATCCTGAATATATTACGGATAATACTTCTTTAGGAACTTTTCATTTATCAGCATCATTAGTTTGTTGCTATCCTGGGTAATCAGCCGATACGCACCGTTTGAATAGACTGTTTCTATTACAAACGGTCCTTCCTATTTGGGTTGGAATTTTCCTTTCTTCTTAGAATTGAGAATCATAGGTCTCCGGACGGCAAGAACTAGGTCTCCTTCCTTAAAGCTTCATCGTCGGACTTTTTTATCGAAAGCCCGAGAAATTCTGGCCTGATAAAACTTTATTTGTTGTTGAGCTTCCAAGCGCTTTTCATCTAACATCTCTAACTCTTCGAGACGCTTTTGGTGATGTTCTTCCCTTGTCATTCCCATTGCGAGAGCGATGCGGAGAGAGGGAATTTGTATTTCTAGAGGAAGGACAGCTTCGCATCCATATGTTAAAGAATACGGGGTTGCTCCAGTTGGAGTACAGACAGTTGTACGATAAGCCCATAGAGCCTCACCCAGTTTGTCATCCCAATCTCGTTTATTGACTTTTACTAGCTTTGCCAGAATTTTGATAATAGTCTTGTTGAAAGCTTCGGCTAATCCATTAGCTGTGGGATTATAAGTGGTCGATGAAATATCCTTAATTCCGAATTTACCGCAGAATTTAACAAATGCGTTGCTGACGAATTAAGGACCATTGTCATGTACTATTCCCCTCGGGACACCATATCGATATATAATGTGGTGTTTAATGAATTTGATAACATCGCTCATCTTTACTTCTTTAAGTGGAACTGCTTCTGCCCATTTTGAGAAGTAATCGGTAATCACCAAAATAAAACGATCATCTTTAACTGACGGTGGGAAAATAGGACCTACAATGTCCATTCCCCAAGTTTCGAATAGCCATGACGTCACTGACGAGTGCAGATGCTCTGGAGGCTGGTGCATATAATTTGCATGTAATTGACACACTTGACACCGCCGGGCATAATCTACCACGTCTTTTACCATGGTAATTCAATAATATCCTGTCCTTCTAAGTCGATCGCAGAGTTTGGGGCCGGGCTGATGTGCACCACATGTACCATCGTGCGCCTCTTTGAGTGCTTCTTCCGCTTCTCTATTAGATAGGCAACGAAGTAATAAACCGTCATACGAACGTCGATATAACATTTGTGTCGTAGCGTTGTAATAAAATCTTGGTGCTCTTCGTCGAATCGAATCCCTTGCTCTTACATCTTCGGGTAAGATACCATGTAGGACATAATCGATAATAGGGAAATGCCAATGTCGAACTTCTGGTTCAACTCGTGTTGAGTATGCTTCTTTGATTCTTGACGTATAGATTGGCACAATGAGCTGGTGAGTTCTCACCGTGATTAATTGTTCCGAATCGGGCGGTTGGGCCAAAGACACCACCAATGCTGCTAATGCATCTGCATATGCATTTTGGAGACGTGGAACATATTCGATAAAGAATTCTTCAAATGAGCTTACCACCTCGATGGCTACCTGATGGTATGGAATCAGATCCTGATTTCTAACTTCGTACTCTCCTCGTATCTGATTAACTACCAATTGAGAATCGCCAAAAGCTTCAAGGTATTCGACCCCCAGCTCTTTGGCAAAATTAAGCCCAATTATTAATACATTGTACTCGGCCATATTATTAGAGCATGGTTCGGTCAACGAGTATGCTCTAGGCAAGATATGCTTTTCCGGGGAAACTAAAACGACCCCCACTCCTGAGGAAATTTTAGAACATCCGGGTGTGCTCGCCATATTGGTTGCATGGGAAGCCCCATCAAAATATAATTGCCACACTGGTTGATGTGAGGTGGTATTAACTTTGTGAGTTTTATTTGGCAGATCGTCGTACAACTCGACTATATCTTTTGTAGGGTTTTTCTCCAAAAGATCGCAAATAGCTTGTCATTTAACTGATTTTTGTTGCTTGAAATACAAATCATATTGCGATAAAAGTAAAGCCCACCTAGCTAAACGCCAATTCATGGAGCTCGGTTGGGTCATGAATACTCGAATTGGGTTTATGTTATAAATGACATAAACTGTCTGTCCAACTAAATAATGTTGCATTTTTTGGATTGCGAATACCAAGGCGAGGCATTCTTTCTTGATCATTGGATAACGAGATTCAGCTCCTACTAATGTACGAATCAGATAATACACAGCTTGTTCGTGACCGTTATCGTCATCTTGTGCGAGTAATGCACTTAACGAATGGCTCATCGCTTTGACGTAAATCAAAAACGGTCTGCTCGATTTCGATGCAACAAGAATAGGTGGATTCGCTAGATATGTTTTAATATCTTCGAACACCTTTTGACATGCTTCATCCCAAATGAACAACACGCCTTTCTTCGTGAGTTTGGAGAACGGTTGACATTTTTCAGATAGGTTCGATATAAACCGATGAATATATGCCAATCGACCTTGCAGCCCTCTGAGCTCTTTAAGATTTCTCAGGGGTTGTAGTTCATGTATCGCCTTCACCTTATCAGGATCGATATGAATACCTTTTGTGGTGATGACGAACCCAAGAAATTTACTGCTGGACATTCCAAGGAAGGACTTAGTTGGGTTCATTTTCAACTGATGACTCCTCATAAGATCGAACATCGTCTTCAAATCGTTAATGTGGTCGTTTTTATCACGGCTTTTAACGACCAGGTCATTAATGTAGCATTCAACGGTCTTCCGAAGGTGCTCTTGAAAGATCTTCATCATTGCTCGTTGGTACATAGTTCCGGCGTTTTTCAAACCGAAAGGCATAATAGTGTAACAGAAGACACCAAGGGGTGTTCTGAACGCAGTATGCTTTTTATTGTCTGTGTGCATCTTGATCTGATTATATCCAGAAAATCCATCCATAAATGACATTCTCTCAAACCCGCATGTGTTGTCAATAATGACATCTGTAATTGGTAGAGGGAAGTCGTCTTTAGGACAGGCGGTATTCAAATCTCTGAAATCAATGCAGATTGTGATTTTTCCATTCTTTTTAAGGACTGGAACGATATTGGCCAACTAATCTGGATGTTGTTCTTCCCTGACAAAACCTGAATCAATCAGTTTCTTGACTTCAGCTTCTATTGCCTCCATAATCTGTGGACGAAACCGTCTTTGTTGTTGTTTGACGGGTTTGACATCCGGTTTAATATTAAGTCTATGCATCGCCACATTCGGGGAAAGTCCCGGCATATCTTTGTAATTCCAAGCAAACACGTTGATATATTCTCTGACGAGGCTAATTAATTCTTCCTTCTTGCCTGCCGGAAGATCGTCGCTGATAAATATGGGTTTCGGATTGATTTCATCACCCATATTAATCTGGACTACTTTATCCGCAGTAGGAGGTTCCCTTTGTTCGAATCGATCACCATATTAGATATTCATGTAATGTATCCAAGAATCTTCCCAGGTGGGCAACTGATCATCTCCTTCTGTTGTGGAAGGATCAACTGTCGCCATGTTCGACATTAGGGTTTTGAACCTTTCTCCAATGCTCACATCAGAATCCCAGGTTGAAGCATCAGATGAATACCCACTCTTATTTATTAGCTGGCTAATGATTTGCTGGCAATATTCATCATCAGATGACGAAACATAACCTAGACCCCTTTTATGGCTGTAATAATTATCAGGTCTCCCTTTCGGTACATAGGTAGGAGGTGGAGCCTTGGCTCCTTGACCGAAACGGAGACCTTCACCGAGTGCTAGGTTATATCCTTGCTTCTTCATGTAATCGTTTGCTTGTGAACTATACCTAGAGAAATGTTGTCCAAGTCCTTCATCATCTGAGTTGGTATCCAAGAAGAGATCAGGGGTTGGGGATGGCTTCTCTTTTCCAAAGATTATTTCTTTTTCATCCCCTATCTTTACAGGTAGGATTACAGTCGTTCCGACTGAATCTTGAAGATATTTCATCGTCGTGCAAGACGAGCAAAGTGGCATGTGTAAGTCTGGGTTATCATATAATTTCTGTAATACATCATCGAGACAACACGAGTACTCTAAATCATCATTTATTATTTCATCGGCAAGTTGCCAGTTACAACTTTCATCCGACGAGTTACCACCGTCAAGATTGATTACAAGAGGTTCAATGTCATTCAGTACAAGACCTTCACTATAATCAAGCCCGGATTCGGTATCAGCTTCTTCTCCGCTGTCCGTGCCATGGGCCGATGATTCAGTATTGGATTCGACGCCATAGAGAAGGGAGTCAGTAAAATAATTTTTTAACCCCTTGAATGGTTGCTTATCCGTGACCACCGTCTTGACCTCATCGTTAGTGTCAACATATTTTAGACACTGATGGAGGGTGGAGAGAACTATAAGATTACTGCAGATCCATGGGCGATCTAACAGTAAGTTATAGGATGTATCCCAATCAATCACATAGCAAGTGACTTCTAACTTCAAGTATCTGAGTTGACATTTCACCCGGATTTTTCCCATCGGTCTTGACCCACTAGTATTGAATCCGTAGATAACAGTTCCCATAGAGGCTAGCTTGTTGGTGAAAATTCCAAGGTGGTACATCAATCGTAGTAGCATAATGCTGACAGCGGAACCCGGGTCAACTTGGATCCGGTTGACAATGCTCGAGCCAATATATCCGGTAAAATATAGAGGCCTATGATGTTCCGAATTCTTAACTTGCATATCTTCTTTGGTGAAAGCGATGCATTGGAATTTCGTGGCTGCCAAATTGTAATGCTGAACTGATGACTCTGGCTCTTCGGAAGTTGGCTTAATCTGAGTAAAGAATACCTCAGAATCAGCCAAGGCTTCTTGTAAAGCTTCTTTGGTATCTTTCGAGAGGCGTAATAACTTATACAGCGTGATCCTTGTTGGGATATTAGCCAACTGAGTCATGACATCAAAGCGGTATGGAGTATTCGAGCTTTTCGGTTTATCTCGTCCAATCGGTCGATTGAAACGAGACTGCTTCGGAACTTGAACCTCTTTATGTTGGGGGTTCTTTTTCTTTCTGTTTAGCTGGTTGTTGCGGTTTTCCAGCAGCCACAGGAGGAGTTGCAACTACCCCCAGTTCTGCAAGGGTTTTAGCGTTTGGGTTAGAGGTTTCAGGATACTTATAATGGTATTCGTTCCCACCCCTTGTAGCCAAAGATTCTTGCTGTTCCTTAGAAAATGGTAAAGTTGGAATTTCTTCGTCATTCTTCTCAGGAATTGCCGAGGCTCCATAACAGGACTTTTCTTTTCCCTTGCCTTTTGATTTCTTCTTTGACGTGGATGTCATCCATTGTTTATCCTCAAGCAAATCCGGATGAACCTAAAGGATTTTGCCGTTGGGGGTCGTGTGTGACACAAGCCCTTTTTGGCGCTGTCCATAAGGGTCATCATTGATGGTTTGCATTTTAACCTTTGATACTGGCTCAGCTTGAAACCATGATAAAGGGACTGAACTGAAGCTAATAGATACCGCATTTGTACCTACTTTCTTCTCTTTTGGTTTTGGTGTTACGATACCAACATCGATTAAGGTTTGTATTTTGTCTTTTAAGACATAACACGCCTTAGTAGGATGGTGGACCCTTCTGTGATATGCATAATATTTTGGGTCGTTAGTCTTCTTTGCTTCTTCCCGGTTTATGACTGGTGGAAGTTTGATCTTGTTGTTGTCTAAAAGATATTTGAAGATAACTGGTACTTCATTATCCTTAAAAGAATACTCCTTCGGGAATCTAGGCTTTGAGGTCTTAGGCTTCCTTGGAGGTTGTTGATTCTGATGCGGTGCTAACTGGAAAGATGATTGCTACGGTTGTTGTTGTTACGGCTGTTGTGATGTTTGATGCGCATCAACAGTAGCTACGGACCCTCTTCCTCTGCCTCAAGGGTTAAAGTTCTGTTTTTGAGGATTAGCTGGTGGCTGACCCCTCTCCAACTTCTTTCTCTTGAGAAAGCGCTCAGCTTGTTCACCTCTCACTTTCAACTCCTTCCACGTTTTAGAGGGCACAACCCCTATGACTTCTAATACATCCAACAACAAGTTATTATGACATGTCTGTAGGATGAATTCTTCTGTGAGTGGATCTCGAAGTTTACCGCTTTGTTCCAGAATCGTTTGACGAAGACATCAACCGGCTCCCCATCTTTCTGCTTCTCGTCCAACAAGGTGCCAATAGAGACCTCAGTGTCATCGTCGAAGAAATTGGTGAGGAACAATCCTTTCATATCCTCCCAGCTAGTGATACTCCCGGGTTTAAGACGTCAGTAGCAATTGAAGGCAAGCCCACGTAGGGTTCCTACGAATGACCGGACCATCAAAGCTTCGTTTTCAGATATTACGCCAAGATGCGACTTGAAATAGATCAAGTGCTGAGTGGGTGAACCCCTGCCATCAAAAGGAGTAAAATTAATCAAGCTAAATTTTAGGGGATACGGAATAAGATCCCACTCCCTCAGGTACGGGTATAGAATGCCCGTTTTCTTCACTTCTTGGGCCGTCATCAGAGCATTGACTTTTCTCTTAAGATCTTGCATCTTTTTATCCTCTTCTTCACTCTTCTTCAAGTAGATTTGAGGAGGTTGAGTAGATAACTTAACCGGACCGCTTCTAAGATTGTCCTTATCGGGAGGAGGATCAGCAAAGATAGTCTCATCTTCCTCATTCTTGACTTCAGTTATACGTACAAGTATAGCGTTACGCTGGCTGGATTCCACTTTTTGGCTCGATTCCGGTTGGTGTTGTTGAGCCTGTAAATCTCGCACCTGCTGCATTGTCAATTCCATCTCGGTTTTGATTTCAGCTCTAATTTCTTCACGTTGTTTAGCTAACGCTTTCTGTAGTATTTGAGCTAGTTGATCCGACGTGATTGCAAATGATCCTCTGACTTGCCCAACACTGGATGTGGTATCGTCCGAAGCAACACCAGAACAAGTATCTGACAGTTCCTCATCTGAAGATAAACCTTCGTGCATTCTCTTGTAGTCTCAACGTCGGTTGGCTCTTCGTTGTAGCCGCGACATCCTTTGAGAGAGACCCCGCTCAACTCTCCCTCCTGGAGAGAAATCAGGATCCGGGTTGATTATATATTGCTTTCCTCTACCGGTCATGTTAATAGTGACCTCTGGGAACTCATTTTGCTGAATTACAGGTTTCTTCTTGTTGAAACGCCTTATTTTGGGTTTTGGCATTTCAGTGGAAAGTCTTTGAAATACTGAGACTCTCGCCGGTTCAGCCTTGGAACAACTGCATTCTGTCAATACAGCCTTAATGAGCCTCTCGCATGAACAATGAGATTCTGTTCCTCGAGCGACCCTTTTTCGTGATTTGTTAGTTTGATAGTACAGCTCATCATTATTATGAGTTGAGCAACCTATCTTTTGTTTTTGAACTTTGTTGCCATGCACAGAATGACTAGTTGTTGCCTCTGGGTGATCCAAAGTTGAATTCTTAAATCCATCCCCTTGCGGGTATGAAGTCTTCACAGGCCCTAAACGAGAGTGAATTGGTATTTTCTCGTTTTGGACTTGCTCAATTCTGACAAGAGGATATTTACGACCCCCTGTGTAAGTAACAACTAAGGGTTTATTTGCTGGATTCGAGTGTTCTTTAATTGGAGCTTTACCTCGATCGTCAGACAGAGGACCGAGGAGATCTGCCATTGTAATCTTGAATTTTGATAAATCTGGGCTAACCCAGGGTTTTACTGGTGATACAGTAGATGTGGACACAGTAGACGGACCCGGAACGGATGTTTGTGGCGTCTTCGGAATCTAAACTTTACGATTCTTTGGTGGCTCTTTAGACACCATTTCTTTCTTCCCTTCTTGTATCTGTTGACAAAGGGCACAAGTGCGAGCAGATTTCGCCTGACGCTTTTGTATGCGCTCTTTAAGGGTCGAACTTGCCCTCTTGACGAGAGTCCATTCTTTCGTTGTGAGCTGTGCAGAAATGTGATTAGTTTGTTGTTGAGGCAACTGAATCACTCTATGCTTCCTCGACTCTAGGTCCGCATGGTAGCGAACCCCGTCGGTTTGTTCTAAGACCTTGGCCAATTGATGAGCACGGCGCTGACGTTATCTCTGACGAGCTCTCTTCATCAGTGTAGGTGAGTTTTGGTTCAATGACCCCTGAACTGGTGAGGGATCATTTGGAACAGATATGGAGCGAGCAGTATCCTTAGCCACAATCGGGCAAGAATTTTCATTTGTAGTCTTCATTGAAGTTGAAGACTGAAAAACCTTCTTTGAAGATGAAATCTTCCCGCATTTATGAGGTGAGGAAGATTTTGAGGATGAGGATGACAGATATTGATCTTGATCAGCTACGACACGACGGCCTCGGTAGCGAGACCGTTAGCTCTCACTGTGGTCGCTAGTTTGTTTTCGTCGAAAGTCGTTTTCATTGTCGATTCTATTAAACTTCAGTCGTTTAAAATGAATTACAATGAAAAATGAGAAAATTACAACTTTCTAGAAAATAACACAAAAATCGTTTATCGATTCTTGTTTTGTGGGACTTTGCCTGTGCCGGGAGTACTTTGGCTCGTGGACCACCAATTCACAGATCATGAGGGTCTTTGGTATCCTTCCTTTGTTTAGAAGTAAGAATAAAAATCAGTGAATATCTTATCAAAATAAGACGATCACTCTTCTTAAGATCAAGTCAAAGCTCGAATCTCAAGGAATCACACAAAGAACTCAAGTATTACTATTCTGTCCGCTCTCTATGCTCCTATCTGCTCCAATTTGCTCAATCCCTGTAAATAATGGCCCTAGGGGGTTATTTATAGCCTCCAGGAGAAGTTCAACTGAAAATACAACGTTTCGGAGAGATTTTGCGTGCGAGACAGTGTTTGCTGTCTCGGCGGCCGAGACAGTGTTTGTTGTCTCGGCTTCCGAGACAGTAAAGACTGTCTCGGAAAACCCAAACTGCCTGACAGTTTCTATTGTAACTGCTTTCCCAATTTCAAACTCTGTTATTTTAATAGTTATTCATGTGATTCTCGCCCACTATGTTTTCCACGTTCTTTGATAGTTAATGGGCATGTGTCTTGCAGTTATTTTAGCAACTTTTAACCGTTTTAGAGCTGTCTCGCGTGCGAGATAGTAAACATTATCTCGCGTGTGAGACAGTAAACACTGTCTCGCATGGTGAGACAGTAAACACTGTCTCGCGTGCGAGATAGTCCACATCGTCTTGATCTTTCCAAGATAGCATGAGGCCAAGTCCTGTGATCTTTTGGATGATCTTCTCTTTGTTTGGATATCTATCAGCATTTTTGACGCCTACATTAGCCACTTTTTTAATTTTGCGGGGTCATTGATCGACAAACTTCTACATAAATGACTCCCTTTCAATTAGTTCCGACCTTTCCTCGAGTGAAAAATAGCCTCGGTGAGGGACGCTGGCTCGCCAAAAATTGCAAATGCCTTAACTGATGACCTAAAGCGGCTAGAGCATGAATTTAAAAAATTACAAGAGCTCCGATCCGTTGATGCTCCTGGATATGTTGCTGCTTAGATGGAGACCTGTCTATAATCCCATCGTGAAGCCCGAACATTTGCCGAGCTCGGGATTCAGGCACAAAGAAAACGTGTGGACCAGGTGAAGAAGGTTATTTCTGAGAGATTGGCCCATATACACGAGCTCGATTCTTCCATAGCTTCTATCGACGCCGAGATAGCAGAGCTTAAGCAAAAACTTGCGGAGGCAGAAGAACGAAGGGCTATTTTGGAGGTGACCAGGTCGGGGAAGAGCATGGTAGGCTTGTGATATCCAGCAAGGTGACGCTCTCAGAAGAGAGATTAACTAAAATGGAGGAGGAAGCTGCCCGAATTTTATCTATCTCTAAAGAATCCTTCAAGGTGGAACAACAATGTGAGCTTGAATGGTCCTATGTCGAAGAATTATCCAAATTAGAGCAACAAATCCTTAGTCATAAGCTTGATGTAGAGTGACCGTGATTTATTGTATCTGAACTCTTGATTTTGTTAATGAAAATATATTTTTGTTCAGTATACTTTCATTCTTATTATGATTTTTCCAATCTTCTTAGAATAATCAACAGTAATACTTATATGATTCTTAGCAAATCCTCAGCCTTTTATAGGTTTGATGAGCCTTTACCGACTACTGTTGGGTCGGGCTAGCATGCGAATTGTCTAAGTCTGTTTCATATATACGTAGTGCTAACGGAATAAACTCCCTTAGACTTAGCGCTATGATATTGAATACATAGACTTGGTCATTTTTTAATGGGAACGGACCACCCGGCAACACGTGTTAGGTATAGACTTTAGGATTTTTTAGCAAACCCTCAGCCATCAACGGGTTTGATGAGCCTTTACCCACTACCATTTGGGTCGGGCTAGCATATGATTGTCTAAGTCTGTTTCATATGTAACGTTGTGCTAACAGAATGAACTCCCTTAGACTTTGCGCTACGATATTGAATACGTAGACTTGGTCATTTTTTAACGAGAACGGACCACCCAACAACACGTGTTAGGTGTAGACTTTAGGATTTCTAGCAAACGCTCAGCCCTTAACAGGTTTGATAAGCCTTTACCGACTACCGTTTGGGTCGGGCTAGCATATGAATTGTCTAAGTCTGTTTCATATGTAATGTTGTGCTAACGGAAGGAGCTCCCTTAGACTTAGCGCTACGATATTGAATACGTAGACTTTGTCATTTTTTTACGGGAACAGACCACCCGACAACACGTGTTAGGTGCTGACTTATTCCTACTTAAGCTTCGGGATAAAATTCCCTAGACTTGTATTCTCGTGTCTTTTTCAATCGGTGAAAGATTAACTGATAACGCGTGTTAGGTGCTGACTTATCCCTACTTAGAATTCAGGATAAAATTCCCCGCACGTGTAAGGCACGGATTACTTGTTATTAATAACAACCTGCCACAATGTAGAATATATGGGCTTTTGTCCTTTTAACGACAAAAGACTAACCGACAACACGTGATAGGCGTTGACTTATTCCTACTTAGGATTCATGATAAAATTCCCCACGCGTGTAAGGAACAGATTATTAGTGTTGAAATGTGGTGTCTTCTCTTGGAGCAAAGACGAACACGACACTAGAGAGGAAAAAATTTATATTCTATCTCCGAACCTTCTCTTGGGGCAGAAGTGAACTTGATACCGAGGAGAAAGAATTTTATATTCTATCTCCGGTTGCAAAAGAAAATCAAAGTGGGATTTTTATTTTGAGAACCTTTGATGTAAAACTAAGAATGCGATCTTCACTCCGAGAATCAAAAAATTCAGATAACCCTAACTTGTATAGGATTGGTTATCTGACTTGAAAACGAGTTTCTGACTTTAGCCCTAACTTTTATAGGATTGACTGAAAGGGAAACGGATGAGAGTTTTTTTGTTTATCGAAAAGAAATCCCGGCTTCAGCCACAACCATTTGATGGTTTTGACCAAGATGAGGTACTGAGACGACCCTAACTTTTATAGGTTTGGTCATTCAATTGGGGTGGAGGTCTTTCGTTTATCGAAAGGAAAGAATCCGACTTAAAAGTTGGCCTCTCATGCATTGAAGGAATCAAGAGGGGAATTTGGCTTTGGTTGTGGTCCTAACTATAGGAAGGTTTAACCAAATGAGGAGTTTGAGATGACCCTAACTTTTATAGGTTTGGTCACTCAATTTATAGACCTCTCGTTCATTGAAGAAATCGAGAGGGCATTTTGGTTGTGGTTGTGGTCCTAACTGTAGGAAGATTTGACCAAATAAACAGTAAGAGTAGGAGTACAAATTACAGTGGGAGTGTTGATTCGTACAAATCACTCGAATGGAGTTCTCAGTGTTAAGTGACAAATACTTAACACAAAGGGGTTTGACAATTATCAATGATCAGGAGATTAAAATTCCGAGCACTATATCTGAACTCTAACCATGGGAGTGTTGAGTGCACAGACATAGCGGGAGTTTGAGTGGAGAAAACCAGGGAGAATTTTAGCGGACCTACCGTTAATTAATTTGATCAGTGGTGGAAGAGTGTAAATCGACAACAACAGAGGGAGTTTCGTCAGGGAATATTATAGCCAATCTAGCCAATCTCGGGTTATCCTTAAGAACACCATGTACAGTAATCTCCAGGAACTTCCCGTTTTAGCGAGTTATCTTGAACATACTAAGGATAGTACTTTTTCAGGAATTTATTGGCATCATGATCTTGTCACCCTCTTGGGTGACTAGATGGTATGCACTATTGGAGTAGACTGTCTCTATCACAAATGGTCCTTCCCATTTAGGTGAAACTTGCCTTTTTTCTTAGAGTTAAGTATCATTGGCCGCTGGATGACCAGGACCAAATCTCCTTCCTTAAAGCTTCTTTGCTTAATCTTTTTGTCAAAAGAACGAGAAATTCTGGCTTGGTAAAATTCGATCTGCTGCTGAGCTTTCAAGCGCCTCTCGTCTAACATCTCAAGTTCTTCGAGACATTTCTTGTGTTGTTCCTCCGTTGTCATCCCTATTGCGAGAGCGATACGAAGGGAGGGAATTTGAATTTCCACGGGAAGAACCGCCTCGCATCCATATATTAGTGAGTACGGAGTTGCCCCGGTAGGCGTGTGGATTGTAGCACGATAGGCCTAAAGGGGTTCTCTAAGTTTATTATCCTAGTCTCGCTTGTTGGTTTTCACCAACTTTGACAAAATCTTTATGATTATCTTGTTGAATGCCTCAGCCAATCCATTTGTCGTGGGATTGTATGCCGTTGATGAAACATCTTCAATTCCGAAATTCCTGCATAATTTGATGAAAGCTTTGCTTACAAACTAAGGACCGTTGTCGTGTACGATTCGTCTCGGAACTCCATATCGATAGATGATATGATGTTTGATGAATCTGACAACATTGCTAGTCTTTACTTCTTTTAGTAGAACTGCTTCAGCTCACTTTGAAAAATAATTGGTGATTGCCAAAATAAAACGGCCACCTTTTACTGACGGCGGGAAGATAGGACCGATGATATCCATTCCTCATGTCTCGAATGGCCATGAAGTGACTGATGGGTGTAGGTGTTCCGGGGGTTGATGCATATAATTTTTGCATATTTGGCATGCGTGGCACCGTCGGGCGTAGTCAAACGCATCCTTGACCATGGTTGGCCAATAATACCCCATTCTTCTGAGATGATCGCAAAGCTTGGGACCGGGTTGATGTGCACCACAAGTTCCGTCATGAGCTTCTTTGATAGCTTCTTCCGCTTCTTTGTTGAGAGGCATCGAAGTAGTAATCCGTCGTATGCGTGTCGATACAATGTTCGGGTTGTTGAGTTGTAATAGAATTTCGGTACCCTTCGTTACACCGAGCCTCTTTATTTTACATCTTACAGGAAAATTCTATGCACGACGTAGTCGATAATGGGGAATCGCCAATCTCGAGGTTCGAGTTCAATCTTGGCCGTGTGTGCCTCTTTGATTTCCAAAGCACATTCGGACACAAAAAGTTGGTGAGTTTTGATGGTAACCCATTGTTCTGTGTTGGGAGGTTGCGCTAAAGATACTGCTAATGCTGCCAATGTATCTGCATACACATTTTGGAGATGTGGAATGTATTCGATGAAGAATTCCTCAAACGAACCTGCCATCTCGATGGTCACCTTGTGGTACGGTATCAAGTCTTGCTTCCTGACTTTGTACTCTCCTCGAATTTGATTGACTATCAGTTGAGAATCACCAAAAGCTTCAAGATATTCGACCCCCAGCTCTTTGGAAAAACTAAGTTCGATAAGCAACGCGTTGTATTCGGTTACGTTGTTGGAGCATTTTTCTACCAATGAGTAGGCTCGGGGTATCACGTGCTTCTCCGGGGAGACTAGGACGACTCCTGCGAAAATCTTAGAATTACCGAGAGCGCTAGCCGTGTTGGTTTCTCAGGAAGCATCGTCGAAGTACAATTGCCAAATGTGTTTATGAGAAGTAACATTGACCTCATGGGTTTCGTCTGGCAAATCTTCATATAATTCGGCTACATCAGTTGTAGGGTTAGCTGTCAAGAGATTGCAAATTGACTGTTCTTCGACTGACTTCCGTTGTTTGAAGTGCAAATCATACTGGGACAGGAGTAGGACCCATTTGGCTAATCTCTAATTCATAGATGCCGGTTGCATCATGAATACCCGAACTGGGTTAACGTTTGAAATGTTATAGATTGTCTGTCCAACGAGATAGTGTCGTATCTTTTGGATGGCAAACACCAAAGCGAGGCATTCCTTCTCGATCATTGGATATCAAGACTCAGCACCTACCAAAGTTCGGCTTAAGTAATAGACGACCTGTTCGTGACTGCTGTCATCGTCTTGTGCGAGCAAAGCACTTAATGAGTGGTTCATCACCTTAATATAAATCAAGATTGGTTTACCTGATTTTGATGCCACGAGAACAGGTGGATTCGCCAGATATGCTTTGATATTATTGAATTCCTTTTGACAAGTGTCGTCCCAAATGAACGACACACCCTTCTTGGTGAGTTTGGAAAATGGTTGGCATTTCCCGGATAGATTCGAGATGAAACGACGAATATAGGCTAGCCGCCCTTGCAATCCTCTGAGTTCTTTAAGGTTCATCGGGGGTTACAATTCATTTATTGCTTTCACTTTGTCGGGGTCAATGCGGATACCCTTCGTGGTGACGATGAATCCTAAAAACTTACCGCTGGACATTCTGAGGAAAGACTTAGTGGGGTTCATCTTTAACTAGTGAGTCCGCATGAGATCGAACATCGTCCTCAAATATCTGATATGGTTGTTTTTATTACGACTCTTCACGACTAGGTCATCGACACAGCATTCGACGTTTTTTCGGAAGTGTTCTTGGAAAATCTTTGACATTGCTCATTGATAGGTTGCACCTACATTTTTCAATCCGAAAGGCATAACTATGTATCAGAAGACACTGAGAGGAGTTCTAAATGTGGTATGTTTTTCGTCGTCTGGGTACATCTTGACTTGATTGTAACACGAAAATCCGTCCATAAAGGACATTCTCTCAAATCCACACGTGTTATCAATAATAACGTCCGTGATTGGAAGAGAAAAATCATCTTTTGGGCAAGCCGTGTTCAAGTCTCTGAAGTTGATACAGATCCTGATTTTCCCATTCTTTTTGAGGACCGGTATGATATTTGCCAGCCAATCGAGATGTTGCTCTTCTCTGATAAAAACCAGAGTCAATCAATTTCTTGACTTCTGTCTCAATTGCCTCCATAATTTGCGGACGAAACCGTCTCTGTCCCTGTTTGACGGGTTTGGCATCTGATTTGATGTTGAGGCGATGTATTACTATGCTTGGATCAAGTCCTGGCATATCCTTGTAATTCCAAGCGAAGAGTCTATGTATGCCTTAATGAGGGTGATCAATTCTTCCTTCTCTTCTAGTGGAAGACTATCACTGATGAATATAGGTTTCGGATTCTCTTTGTTTCCCATATTTACCTAGACTACTTTGTCTTCGGTGGGTGGTTCCCTTTGTTCGAAACGATCCCCATACTGAATATTCAGATGATGAATCCATGGGTCTTCCCAAGTGAGTAATTGATCGTCTTCTTCCATTGTGGCAGGATCGACCGTAGCCATATTTGACACCAAGCTTTTGAATATTTCTCCAATACTAACATCGGAATCCCAATTGGAAGAATCGGATGAATATCCATCGAGGACTTGCCAGCAACATTCTTCATCGGAAGAAGAAGCATAGCCAAGGCCCATTTTATAGTAATTGTTGGGTTTTCCTTTCAGTACATAGGCCGAACGAGGTGGGACTCGTAGCCCTCGACCAAAACAGAGACCCTCTTCAAGCGTGAAATTATATCCCCATTTCTTCATTAAATCATGCGATTATTGACTATACTTAGAGAGATGAGGTTCGGGTTTCTCTTCGTCGTTATTTTCCTTTAAACGGATTTGATGGTGGGAACGTCTTCCCTTTGCCGAAAACTAGCTCTTTTCCACCCCTTGTCTTGGCAGGAATGATGAGGGTTGTTCCAAATGAGCCTTGAACATGCTTCGATGTTAAGCAGGATGAACGAAGCGGCATGTGTATGTCAGGGTTTTCGTATAGTCCCTACATTACATCATCTAGACATCGAGAATACTCTAAGTCATCGTTTATTACTTCTTTGCAAGTTGCCAATTATAACTATTGTCTGACGATTCACCGCCGGAGGATTGATTACAAAGGGTATAATGTCATTTAGTACAAAACCGCCATTGTAATCAAACCTAGCTTCGGTATCGCCTTCCTCTCCACTATCCGTACCTTAGGCTGATGATTCCGTGTCGGATTCAACATCTTAAAGAAGGGAGTCAGTAAAGTAATTTTCTAACCCCTTAAACGGTTGCTTATCCGCAATCACTGTCTTAATCTCGTTACTAGCATCTACATATTTTAGACATTGATGGAGAGTTGAGGGGACTATAAGATTACCATGGATCTAAGGTCGGCCTAATAGTAAATTATAGGAGGTTTCAGCATCGATCACGTAGCACGTGACTTCGGATTTTAAATCTCCAAGTTGGCATTTTATCCGAATTTTACCTAATGATCTGGACCCAATGCTATTGAATCCGTAGATGATGGTGCCTATCAAGGATAATCTGCTTACAGGAATCCTAAGATTATACATCAGTCGGAGCGGCATGATGCTAACAGCGGAACCCAGATCAACTTGGATCCGGTTGACAACGCTGGAGCCTATGTATCCGGTGAAGTATAAAGGTCTATCATATTTTGAATTTCTGACTTGCATGTCATCTTTGGTGAATGTTATGCAAGGGAACTGCTTGGACGTCAAATCGTAGTGTTAAATTGGTGATTCCGGATCTTTGAGAACTGGTTTGTTGTAAGTGAGGAATATCCCGGCATCAGCCAGGGCTACTTGCAGGGCTTTATCTTTAGAGAGGCGCAACAATTCCTACATGGTTATTCTTGCTGGGATGTTAGCTAGCTGATTCATAACGTCAAAGCGGTATGGTGTACTTAAACTCCCCAGTTTATCTCTCCCAATCGGGCGATTGAATCGAGTCTGCTTCGGGTTCTGAGCCTCCTGTTGTTGGGGTTCTTTCCCTTTTTGCTTATTAGCTGATTGTTGCTGGGTTTTCCATGTAGTTGTAGGGGGAGTTGTAGCCACCTCTAGCTCAGCCAATGTTTTAGCATTTGGGTCAGAGGCTTCAGGATATTTGTAGTGGTATTCGTTCCCAACCCTAGTAGCGAAAACTTCTTGTTCGTCATCAGAAAGTGATAAAGTAGGAATACCTTCATCATCTTTTTCAGGATTTACCGTAGCAGGACAACAAGATTTTCCCCTACTTTTGGACTTCTTCTTAGGTGAGAAACTTGCCCATTGCTCATCTTTGAGAAAATCTAGATGGACCCAAAGAATTTTGACATTAAGAGGCGTGTGCTGCACAAGTCCCTTCTGGCGTTGTCCATGAGGATCATCGTTAATAGTTTTCACCTTTACTTTTGACATAGGCTTTGGTTGGAACCATGACATAGGAACGGAGCCAAAACTGATAGAGACTGCATTTGCGCTTACTTTCTTTTCCTTGGGCTGCTTTGGAGTGATAATACCTACATCGATTAGGGCTTGAATTTTATCTTTGAGAGCATAGCACGTCTTTGTAGGATGGTGAACTATCCTATGTAACGCACAATATCGCGGATCCGTAGTCTTGTTAGCCCCCTCATGATCGGTGATTGGGGATAGCTTAATTTTATCGTTCTCTAACAAGTATTTGAAGATACCAGGAACCTCATCTTCCTTGAAAGAATACTCTTTTGGGAACTTTGGCTCAGTAGTCTTTTGTTGTCTTGGAGGCCGTTGTTGCCATTGAGGTGTATGTTGCTTTAGTGTTTGTTGTTACGGCTGCTATTAGGGTTACAATTGGAATGTCTGATTTGCATCCATTGTATTTGATTATGCCTTACCTTTACCATGAGGGGTGAAGTTCTGTTTTGGGGTATTATTGGCCAGCTGTCCCCTTTAAGTTTTCTTCCTCCTAAGGAAGCGTTCAGCTTGCTCCCCTTATACCTTCAACTCTTTCCATGTTTTGGATGGTGCCATGTCCATAACATCTAATACGTCCAATGAAAGATTGTTGTGGCACATTTGGAGAGTAAATTCTTCTATGACCAGAGCTCGATAGTTCATTGCCTTATTCTGGAAACGCTGAACGAAGTTCTTAACTATTTCTCCGTCTTTCTGTTTCTCATCAAAGAGTGTTCCAGTCGACACTTTAGTGTCATCATCGAAGAAGTTAATGAGAAACATAGTCTCCATATCATCCCAGCTATTGATACTTCCTGGCTTGAGTCAGCGGTACCAATCAAAGGCGGCTGTGCGAAGAGTTTCCACAAATAATCGTACCATCAGAGGTTCATTACCTGAAATGACCCCTAGGTGAGACTTGAAATAAATTAAGTGTTGGGTGGGTGAACCTCTTCTGTCGAATGGCGTGAAGTTAACCAAGTTGAACTTTGCTAGGTACGAAATTAATTTCCATTCCCTCGGATAATTACATGGAATACCGATCTTCCTTACCTCTTGAGCAGAGATTAAAGCATTAATCTTTCTTTCGAGGTCTTTCATCTTGAGTCCTTCACTTGCATCTTTCTTTGAATGATCCTGGGGAGAAATGACATAGTCCTCTTTTGTATTGTTAATACCCAAGGGACCACCCCCAGTATTGTTGTCAACAAGAGGGGCCTCGATGTGGATATTCTCGTCTACTTCTCGATCACTATCAACTTGGTTAGGATTATTGCGTCGGCTAGACTCTCCCTGCTGATTCGTCAGCACCGCGATTTGTTGGTCATGCATTTTCCTCATCTGTTGTATAGCCATTTCCATTTCAAATTTAAAATTCTCTTTTTGCTTGGTTAAAGAATCATCGAGAATATTAGCCATTTGTTCAGTGCTGATCATAAATGACTCGTAGGATTGTCCCCGTGCTATATGCCGTATCATCAGAAGCCAATGTAGAATAAGCATCTGATGTTTCATCGTCTAAGGACTGTGACCTCCTGGGTCTAGGTCTGAGGACTATGACCTCATGCGTTGAGACACTTCAGCAAAAGGTTCAGGACTGAAGCCTCGTAAGGATTTGCATTTGTCCGCCATGTTGATAGTTACCCGAGGAAACTCGTCGCCCAAACCGATCGGCCTTCTTCTGCGGAAGCGTCTCACCTTTAGTTTGGATGTTTCAGTAGTGATTCATTCAAATACAGAGATCCTCTGAGGAGTGGTCTCGTGGTAGCTGCATTCTGACAACACTGCTTTGAGGATTTTCACGCACAGACAGTAAGAGTCCATTTCTATAGTATTTATCTTTCGAGATTCGCTCGTACCCCCAGTCTAATAGTACAACTCATCGGCATGATTATCAGAGTAATCTATCATACGGGGGTAGAATCTTCCAAGTCTAACATCGTCATCTTCTGACGAACACACTTCCCTGGTATTCTCAAGAGTCACTCGTTTAGAACTACGCCTTTGTAAATGCGAGTCCTCAATGGGCTCTTGGACTTCAACTCGCAATCCGAGGTGAGCGGTTACAGGCACTTTCTCAGCATGAGAGGCTCTAAATTTGTTGGGAGGACGTGTGCGACCCATAGTCTGATGAGTTGTTTGGCTTTCATTTGCTTAAGCCAAACGTTCTTTAATCGGAGCTTTACCTCGATCTTCATGCAAATGACTGAGATGATCGGTAATCTTCATTTTGAATCCTGATAAGTCCATACTATCATGAAGCTTCAAGGGAAGCGTGAAACTTGTTGCGATGGGAACCGGGGCCATTGGAGGCTAAAAAGGGACCGCAGGAGGTGAAAAATGAGCAACACAGAGTTTGTTGGCTCGGAAGTGGCGTGAGTCTCCATTTGGTGACTCGGCTATGGCCGAGCCAGTATGTGGTGACTCGACCTTAGCCGAGTCAGTAGGTGGTGACTCGGCCTTAGCCGAGTCAGTAAGAGGAAAATTCTCTTTTTTGACTATTTCGGGTGTCTTTTTCCCCTTTTTCCTCCATACTTTGCGTAGTTTTGGTAGTTTTTAGGCCACATCTTCTTTCTGTAGTTTCTTGGCTTTATGCGTAAGGATTCTTGCATGCGCAATGTTTCTAAACACGTTCCTCAAGAGTTGAATGGGTCTTTGTGACGTGGATCCACTCATCCGCTGTTGGTTTGGAGGAGAAGGTACTCGCTCGCTGTTGTGGCGTTTGACGTCTCCTAAACCTCAGGTCCGTTAGATCCCATCAACTAGCTCCAAAGCCTTAACGAGTTGGCGTGCAAAGCGTTGGCGTCGTCTTTGTCGTGCTCTCTTTGACAGAGTTGGTACGCCTTCAACAGTAGGCTCCTTAACCAAGGAAGGGTTCAGTCCTAAAGATCCCGCTTCTTCAGAAATCGTAGGAGCGTTAGGGGGTAAAGCTGTAGTAGTAATGGTGCAGAGCTCATCATCTTGGGTCTTCAGATCTAAAGACCAGTGAACTTTCCTTGTGGAAGAGATCTTCTTCCTCTTTTGTGGGATGTTTCTAGACATATATATAAACATGTTAGAGAAATAATTTATGAAATATCACTTCCCATTTGTGAGAAATAAATATTTTAAAACAGATATTCTAGATTCTAAAAACTGCTGAAACACTTAATTTTGTAAAATCAATTCAGTATAGTAAATCAACTCCAAAAATGATAAACTTTTGGGAAATGATTATAAACATATAATAGAACATGTTACAAAAAGAATTTTTAAAATTACTTTTCCCACTTGTTAAATATAGATTATTTTGTAAACTATTTAAGAATACGAAATCATCAATACTTTATTTTGACAAAAACAATTTTAAGTTTGCAAATCCTTTTGAATGGATTAATAGACTTAGGAAAAGATATAAAATATTTTAAACAAGTCTTTAATCCATAAGCACATAATTTTTTAAATAAACGTCTTTAATCCATAAATAAAATCATGTTTATTTGCATGTATAGATATGAAACAAATATGTGTATACATATAGTTATATCCATTTGTTTCATATATATATGGCTAAAAAAAATCGATAAATATGAAATGTGTATAAACAAGTATATATGTTTCATATTTATATAAAGTTGAAATCTATAAAACCAAAACATGTATGTGTGTATATAATTGAGCTTAAAGTGTCAACACACATAATATAAAACCTAAACTATTTACCCAAGCAATGATCTTGATCTTCAATAAGCTCTTCTTGGTAAACTTGCGGATGAAGCTTGAACTTGGATCTTGAACTTGAATTGCATAGGCTTCAACCACTATTCCGCCAACCTTCATTGGATATGACCGCAAATGCTCGATTCCATCCATCTTCCAACATGTTGTTTGTCTATAATAAATAGATAAATACAAATACTAGACAAACAATATTAGTTATAAATTATTTGTTAAACATCATCAAAACAAGAAAGGCAACAATCTCCCCTTTTTGATGATGACAAACAATTTACACAAAGAGATATATATGCATGAAAAGAAATGAATATATAAATTATAATTATCATGCATATAAACAAGAATGGCTTTACTCACAATATTTCTCCCCTTTTGATAACATCAAAAAGGGAAAAACACCAAGAATGAAGAGAGCGAAAGCTCCCCCTACATATGAGCATGGGTGAGTATAAAACAAGTATAGGGATTGCTCCCCATATCGAAATGCCTTAATGGATATATGAAATGAATGCTAATGCAAAAACATGTGAGTAAGCATAAATGAAAGATATGCTAAACATAACATAAATGAAAGATATGCTAAACATAACTCGCATACAAACAAGACAATGAGAACACATATTGATATGTCATTATGAAATAATGTCTCATTACTCAAACATAAAAACCATGTATGAATAAATTTATGAAAACAAAGGAATGAGGAAAACATGAGAACCATGAAAAAAAGTTTTCAAATGAAAACAAATCACTCAAATGAAATCATAAATCAAGATTTGAGTCCAAAAACAATGTTTGATCAAAAAAAGAAAATTTTCTTTGTATAACTTAATCAAACCACTCATAGAATACATTATAAGGCACGAATAGATGATCCATGAGCACAAACATATAAATATCATCATAGAAGTGAAATATAATGAATTCAAAAAACAAAATCAAAACAAAATCTTTGACAAAAGAATTTCAAGAGAGGCAACAGTATATCAAGATCTTAAGCTTGTTCCAACCCATATAATCATTCTAACATCCGATAAACATGATTTAGGAATAAACACCCAATAAACCCGGGAGGTTACATAAATATAAACCTCTTATGAAAATTGAAACTCATAGTCATGAAAACAAAAGATTTTGATCAAAGAAAAATTATTTTCATATTTAAATTTTTCAAAGCATATTTTAAAAAACCAAGAAAAAGAAAAATAAAAACACTAAGTTCTTGGTTAAAAAATTATTTTGGCACCCAAGCATTCTTGGTGTGGGATTATTTAGGGACATGATCCCTATCAATAAAGCTTAAAGCCCTAGGGTTATGAACCATCTTCGGCACATGTGGTGCACGAACACGGTCATAACAATATTCGTTCAAATGACCCTTCCGATTGTAATTTGTGCAATGAAAGAGATCCATTTGTCTTTGTGGATCATTAGCTCGTGTATGGGAATCATTTGCAAATAAATATTGTCTTTTAAAATTATTTTCAAATAAGAAACATCATTAAACAAAGGTCTATTTGGAACATGTTGCAACTTAGAAGCTTTTTGCATATCATAATAAAATTTTACAAGATGTCCAAACCTACCACAAACATCACATTTAAAAACATGTGGTCTACTAGAAATATTTGGCAAATAAGATTTTCTTTTTAAATCAAAATAATATTCGGCCAAATGACCAAAACGACCACAAAGATAACAATGATACATATTAGCATGCTTATGATGAACTTTATGGGAATGAGCATGTGAATGTGTATGTGTACAAGATGATGACGCTACATGAGATGCACAAGGAGAATTATCATTCTTAAGCTTGTGTGCATCGTGGAAAAAATTAGCTAAATGGCCTTTTCGGGCGCAAATGGAACACTTGTGAATTTTGCTATACATGTGTGCATGATGTGTGATATGTTTAGATGTAGTAGCATGAGACTTAGCACACATGTTCATAAGCTTATCATGATTTACCATACATGTTTTCAAGGTTGAGTCTAAAAATGATATGTGATGTTTAACTTGACTCAACTCGTCATTTTGCATACATGTATTGGAAATAGAAATAGAGCATGGGTGGTTATTCTTAAAAGAATTAAATTTATTTCTAATGCATTCTACTTCTAACATGGCATTATCTTTAGTATTAGATAAGCTAGACATGGATAAGTTTAATTTTTTATTTTCCAAATTTAACACGTTATTGTTTTCTTTAAGCATAGTATTTTCTTTTACAATGACATCAAATTTGGACACTAGAATCTCATGATCTGATTT
>BQKN01000445.1:145605-169753 GCA_022839385.1 Asparagus kiusianus | reverse complement strand
CATAGGATTTTTGGCAAACCCTCAGCCATCAACGGATTTGGTTAGCCTTTACCGACTACCGTTTGAGTCGGGCTAGCATGCGAGTTGTTTAAATCCGTTCGCATGTAACGTTATGCTCAGAGATTGAATTCTCTGAGACTTTGTGCTATGATGTCGAATACATAGACTTCGCCATTGTTACGGGAATAGGCTACCCGGCGACACGTGTGAGGTGTTGGCTTTAGGATTTTTGGCTAACCCCCAGCCTCTAACGGATTTGATTAGCCTTTACCGACTACCGTTTGAGTCGGGCTAGCATGCGGATTATCTAAATCCGTTCCGCACATGACGTTAAGCTAAAAGAGTTAACTCTTTTAGTGCTACGATATTGAATACGTAGACTTCGTCTTTTTCCTGTGAAAAGACTAAACAGCAACGTGTATGAGACGTTGACTTAGGATTTTTGGCAAATCCTCAGCCTTCAACGGATTTGATGTGCTCTTACCGACTACCGTTTGAGTCGGGCTTACATGCGGATTGTTTTAATCCGTTCCGCATGTGACGTTGTGCTAAAGGAATGAACTCCCCTAGGCTTTGTGCTACAACTTCGAATATGTAGACTTTGCCATTGTTATGGGAATAGGCTACCCAGCAACGTGTATTAGACGTTGACTTATCCCTAGTTAGGCTTCGGGATAAGGGTCCCCAGAGTCAGACTCTGGTATCTTTTTCTACGGATAAAGACCAAACCGGCGACGCGTGTTAGGCGTCGACGTATCCTTTCTTAGGATTCAGGATAAAATTCCCCATGCGTGTGAGGCATGGATTTTGGTGTTATTAATAACAACCTGCCACAACGTTGAATATGCGGACGGGTGTTCTTTTTAACGGTTAAGAACTAACCGGCAGCGCGTGTTAGGCGCAGACTTATCCTTACTTAGGTTTCAGGATAAAATACCCCGGAATCGAATTCTGGTGTCTTTTTCAATCTGAAAAAGACTAAATCGGCAGCACGTGTTAGGCGCAGACTTATCCCTGCTTAGGTTTCGGGATAAGATACCTAGGATGAATCCTAAATTGGTAAACTTTGGAAAAAGAGTTAGTGTGGGGAAGGAAGAATTTTATATTCTATTCCCCGAACAAGGAAGGAAGAATTTTATATTCTATTCCTTGATTCTAGAAAGGAAGAATTTTATATTCTATTTCCAGTGCAAGAAGGAAACTAGAAGTGGGATCTCCACTCCGAGAATCTGGAAGATACTGACAAACTTTCCTTTTATAGGATTGGTTATCAGATCGAAAGATGAGTTCTTCGTTTATCGAAGAGAAATTTCAACTTCAGTTACAACCATAAAAAGGTTGAACCCAAGAGAAAAGAAATGGAGTTCTTTCGTTCATCGAAAGGGGACTCCGAACTGAGAGTGAACCTTTTCGGTGGACTCACTGTCAATTGAAATTGATCAGCGAGGGATTTTGGTGGTAAAAATAAAATTGGGTTATCCTCTAGAATATTAAGTGTAATATTCTTCAAGGAACTTCCCGATAAATGAGTTGTCCTGAACGTACTAGGGATAGTACTTTTTTAAAAACTTCCCATTTATTGGCATTAATTGCCTGTTACCCTCTAAAGAAATTAGGCGGTAAGCACCGTTTGAATAGACTGTATCTATTACAAATGGCCCTTCCCACTTAGGTTCGAATTTACCTTTCTTCTTGGAGGTGAGGATTATTGGTCGGCGAGCAGCGAGGACCAGATCTCCTTCCTTGAAGCTTCTTTGGCGAACCCTTTTGTCAAAAGCCCTGGATATCCTAGCCTGGTAGAACTCGATGTGTTGTTGAGCTTCCAAGCGCTTTTCGTCCAGCCTTTCGAGTTCCTCAAGACGTTTTTGATGATGTTCTTCGGTCGTCATCTCCGTTGCGAGAGCGATCCGAAGGGAGGGGATTTGAATCTCCAACGGTAGCACAGCTTCGCATCCGTAGACCAACGAATATGGAGTAGCTCCCGTAGGTGTGCGTATGGTAGTACGATAAGCCCAGAGCGCTTCGCCGAGTTTATCATCCTAATCTCGTTTATTGGTCTTCACGAGTTTTGATAAGATCTTGATGATCGTCTTGTTGAAAGCCTCAGCTAATCTGTTAGCGGCAGGGTAATAAGGTGTTGACGAAACATCTTGGATCTTGAACTTGTCACAGAACCGGATGAAGGCGTTGCTTATGAATTGCGGACCGTTGTCATGAATGATCCGCCTCGGCACGCCATGTCGGTATATGACGTGATGCTTGATGAAGTTGATGACGTTGTTCGTCTTTACTTCTTTAAGCGGAATGGCTTCAGCCCACTTTGAAAAGTAGTCGGTGATAGCGAGGATGAATCGATCACCTTTTACTGAAGGAGGAAAGATAGGACCGACAATGTCCATACCCCATGTCTCGAATGGCCAAGACGTGGTTGATGTGTGCAATCGCTCCGGGGGTTGGTGCATATAATTCGCATGCACTTGACAAGCATGATATTCTCGGGCGTACTCAACTGCGTCACGAACCATTGTTGGCCAGAAATATCCCATTCTTCTGATTCGATCATACAGCTTGGGACCAGGCTGATGCGCACCGCATTCTCCTTCATGTGCTTCCTTAAGAACTTCTTTTGCTTCTTCATTCGAAAGGCATCGGAGAAGCAAGTCATCGTACCCCCGGCGATACAGCGTACGGGTCTCGGTATTGTAAAAGAACCGTGGTGCTCTTCGGCGGATAGATTCTTTTTCTTTTACATCCTCTGGTAAAATGCCGTATTGGACGTAGTCAATAATGGGAAAGCGCCAATCTCGGGACTCGGACCCGATTTGGGTTGAGTTCACCTCTTTGGCGTTTACGTTTCTATCTTCCTCCTCTTCAATATCCATATCGTATATGGGTATGCAGAGTTGGTGTGATCTTACTGTGACTAGTAGTTCAGTTTCGGGTGGTTGCGCGAGTGATACTGCCAGTGCTGCCAGTGCATCCGCATAAGCGTTCTGGAGACGCGGGATATACTCAATGTAAAATTCTTCAAAAGAATCTGCCACTCTGACGGCCTCTTGGTGGTATGGAATCAGGTCTGGGTTCCTGACTTCATACTCCCCACGAACTTGGTTGACAATTAGTTGAGAATCCCCAAAGGCTTCGAGATATTCGACCCCCAGCTCCTTGGCGAAACTGAGTCCTATGAGGAGTGCGTTATACTCGGCTACGTTGTTAGAGCATGGATTCGTCAGCGAATAAGCTCGGGGCATCACGTGCTTCCCTGGGGAAACTAAGACAACTCCAACTCCAGAAGTGACCTTAGGACATCCCGGGGTTACTGCTTTATTGACTGCTCTCGAGGCACCATCAAAATATAACTGCCATACTTGTTGGTGTGACGTGGTATTAACCTCGTGGGTTTCATCTGGCAAGTCATCGTATACTTCAACCGTATCTGTTGTCGGGCTTGCCGCCAAAAGATCACAAATCGCCTGTCCTTTGACTGACTTCTGCTGTTTGAAGTGCAGATCATACTGGGACAAAAGAAGGGCCCACTTTGCCAACCGCCAATTCATCGAACCTGGTTGAGTCATGAATACCCGTACCGGATTAACATTAGCGATGACGTAAATCGTCTGGCCAACTAAGTAATGTCGCATCTTCTGTACCGCAAACACCAATGCGAGACATTCTTTCTCGATCATCAGGTATCGAGACTCGGCGCCTATCAAGGTCCGACTTAGATAATAGACTACCTGTTCGTGACCATTATCATCGTCTTGTGCTAATAAAGCACTTATCGAATGGTTCATCGCCTTGATATAAATCAAGAACGGTTTACCTGATTTTGGTGCAACAAGAACAGGTGGATTCATCAGATATGCCTTGATATCTTCGAATGCCTTCTGGCAAGCATCGTCCCAAATAAACGATACGCCTTTCTTGTTTAGCTTCGAAAATGATTGGCACTTCCCGGAAAGATTTGAAATGAATCTCCGGATATACGCCAAACGCCCTTGCAATCCTCTGAGTTCCCTTAGATTCTTCGGGGGTTGCAATTCATTTATCGCCTTTACCTTGTCTGGGTCGATATGTATACCCTTGGTGGTAACGACGAATCCAAGGAATTTTCCGCTGGACATTCCGAGGAAGGATTTTGTGGGATTCATCTTCAATTGATGACTCCGCATGAGATCAAACATTGTTCTCAAGTCCTTGATGTGATCTTCTTTGCTGCGGCTTTTCACCACCAAATCATCAACGTAGCATTCAACTGTTTTCCTGAGGTGTTTCTGGAAAATCTTAGTCATCGCTCGTTGGTATGTGGCCCCTGCGTTCTTCAGACCGAACGGCATCACCGTGTAGCAGAAAACACCGAGGGGCGTTCTGAATGCCGTATGCTTTTCGTCATCCGGGTGCATCTTGATTTGATTATACCCCGAAAAGCCGTCCATGAAGGACATTCTTTCGAATCCACATGTATTGTCAATAATGACATCTGTGATCGGGAGGGGAAAATCATCTTTTGGACATGCTTCGTTCAGATTCCTGAAGTCGATGCAAATCCTGATCTTGCCATTTTTCTTCATGACTGGAACGATGTTGGCTAACCAGTCTGGATGTTGTTCTTCCCGAATAAATCCTGAGTCGATCAACTTTTTAACTTCAGCCTCGATGGCTTCCATGATCTGCGGACGAAACCGTCTTTGCTGTTGTTTGACAGGTTTGGCATCCGGCTTGATGTCGAGGCGGTGCATTGCCACATTGGGATCGAGCCCTGGCATGTCCTCATAGTTCCACGTGAAGACATCGATATATTCCCTGATAAGGGCAATTAACTCCTCCTTCTCATCTGATGGAAGACTACCGCTGATAAATATGGGCTTTGGGTTGTCTTCATCGCCCATGTTAATTTGGATTACTTCGTCTTCGGTGGGTGGCTCTCTTTGTTCGAACCTATCACCATATTGCATGTTTAGGTGATGAACCCATGGGTCCTCCCACGTTTGCATTTGATCGTCGTCCTCCATTGTAGACGGATCAGCTGTAGTCATGTTCGACATCAAGGTTTTGAACATTTCTCCCAAACTTGCGTCGGAATCCTCAGCTGAAGAGTCTGGCAAGTACCGATCCTTGGCCTTGTTAGCAATTTGATCTATAATTTGCCAGCCACATTCATCATCTGACGAAACGTAGCCTAAGCCCCTCTTGTGACGATAATAGCCCTCTGGTTTACCCTTTGGTACATATGCCGCTTTGACTGGGACACGGGAACCTCGATCAAAGTATAGACCTTCTCCGAGTGTGAAATCATATCCTTGTCTTTCCATGAGCTTACGCGCTTCTGGACTGTACTTAGATAAATGTAGACCGGATTTGTCACCATCTTCATCCTCTCTTAGGAAATGATCTGGCACCGGAAGATTTTCCCCTTTACCGAAGATCACTTCTTTTTGTCCCCCTATTTTGGCGGGAATAATCTGAGTTGTTCCGAAAGAGTGTTGGAGACGCTTCTTCGTTACATACGACGATCGGAGCGGCATACATAATTCGGGATTATCGTACAATCCCTTTATCGCATCATCAAAAGACAAGGAGTACTCTAAACCATTATTTATTTCAAGTTCGGCAAGTTGCCAGTTACAACCGCCATCCGACGACTGTTCGTCGTCGAGATTGATTACGAAGGTTACAATGTCATTAAAAACAAAACCACCATTGTAATCGAATCCGGCCTCGGAATCAGCTTCTTCTCCGCTGTCCGTGCCTTGGACCGATGGTTCTGTATCGGATTCGTTACCATAAAGGAGAGAATCTGTAAAGTAGTTCTCGTACCCTTTGAATGGCTGCTTATCCGCGACCACCGTCCTAACTCTCCCATCAGTGTCGACATATTTCAAACACTGATGTAGAGTGGAGGGGACTATAACGTTACTATGGATCCAAGGCCGACCCAATAGTAAGTTATAGGATGTCTCAGCATCAATCACGTAGCACGTGACCTCCGTCTTTAAATCGCCCATTTGGCACTTTATCCGGATTTTACCCAAAGGTCTTGACCCGCTGGTGTTGAATCCGTATATGACTGTGCCTGTAGATGCCAACTTGCTGACTGGAATGCCAAGGCTGTGCATCAGTCGAAGTGGCATAATACTCACAGCGGAACCCGGATCCACTTGGATTCGGTTAACTTCGCTGGAGCCAATGTACCCGACGAAGTACAGGGGCCGATCATGGTTCGAATTCTTCGTCTGCATGTCCTCTTTGGTGAAGGTGATGCAGGGAATGTTCTTGGCTGCCACATTACACTGTTGGGCTGACAGTTCCAGTTCCTCGGGCGCTGGTTTGACTCGAGTAAGGAAAACCTCTGAATCGGCCAGGGCTTCTTGCAAGGCTTCTCTAGTTTCTTTAGATAGCCACAGCAATTCATAAAGTGTTATCCTTGCTGGAATGTTGGCTAGCTGAGCCATGATGTCGAAGACACGCGGATTTTTCGAACTTCCCGGTTTATCTCCTCCAATTGGACGACTGAAGCGAGACTGCTTCGGGTTCTGAACCTCTTGGGATCCTTTGTCTTTCTGTTTATCTATCGGCTGTCGTCGAACATCTTCAGCCGGTTTGGGAATTGGGATCACCCCTATCTCTGTGAGAGTCTTGGCTGGTCCCTGTTTTGTCACCCCTAGCTTAGCTGCTTGTTCATTATGTGACGGATAGTTGAAGTGGTATTGGTTCCCGCTTCTGGTGGTGAAGACTTCTTGTTCATCTTCAGAAAGTGGGAAAGCTGGGATTCCTTCGTCGTCTTTTCCTGGGATGGCGGAAACTCCGTAGCAAGACTTTCCTTTCCCTTTAGATTTCTTCGTGGATGACGATCCGGCCCATTGTTCATCTTCAATCAGGTCGGGGTGAACCCAAAGGATTTCGCCGTTCGGGGCTGCGTGTGGCACAAGTCCCTTTTGGCGCTGTCCATGTGGATCATCATTCACCGTCTTCATCCCGACTTTGGTGACGCGCTTCGGCTCAAACCAAGCTGTGGGTACTGACCCAAAACTGATCGACACCGCATTTGCTCCCACATTCTTGGCCGGTTTCGGAGTTATGACCCCTACGTCGATCAATGCTTGGATCTTATCCTTGAGGTGGTAGCAAGACTTCGTTGGGTGGTGGACCGCTCTGTGGTACGTGCAGTACTTCGGGTCCGTCACTTTAGTGGCTCCTTCATGATCCACAATCGCCGGCAACTAGATTTTGTTGTTCTCCAACAAGTACTTGAAGATGCCAGGAACTTCGTCATCTTTGAAGGAGTAGACTTTGGGAAACCTCGGCTCCGAAGACTTTTGCTTCTGAGACCGCTGCTGCCAATGTGGCTGCGATTGCTGTGGAGCTCGTTGCTGCTGCTACTGCTGTTGCTGAGGTTGCAATTGAAAGGTTTGGTTAGCATCAATAGCATTAACCTGAGCTTTACCTTTTCCTTTCTGGTTGAAGTTCTGCTTCGGAGGGTTTGCAGCCGGTTGGCCTCTCTCCGCCTTCTTCCTCCTGAGGAACCGCTCAGTTTGCTCGCCTCGGACCTTCAAGTCCTTCCATGTCTTGGACGGAGCTGTGCCCATTGCTTCCAAAACATCCAGCGAGAGGTTGTTGTGGCAGGTCTGAAGAATGAATTCCTCGCTGATCGGGTCCCGGCAATTCATCGCCTTATTCCGGAACCTTTTGACGAAGACTTCGACCAATTCTCCGTCCTTCTGCTTCTCATCGAGCAATGTCCCGATAGAGATTTCAGTGTCGTCGTCGAAGAAATTCACAAGGAATTTGGTCTCCATGTCGTCCCAGCTGTTTATGCTTCCTGGCTTGAGGCGACGATACCAATCGAAGGCAGCTCCGCGAAGAGTGCCGACGAATGACCGCACCATCAGAGGCTCATTACCCGAGATGACTCCCAAGTGTGATTTGAAGTAAATCAAATGCTGAGTAGGGGAACCCATCCCATTAAACGGTGTGAAGTTAATTAGACTAAACTTCGCCGGGTATGGGATTGATTCCCACTCTCTTGGGTACGGACAAGGAATGCCCGTCTTTTTGGTTTCTTGAGCAGAGATCAATGTGTTGATCTTGCTCTCGAGATTTTTAATTTTTAGGCTTTCACCTGTGTCTTCGCTAGCATTCTCGTTGCCACCCCCTGGGTTGATGGGATGGTTATTAGCGTTACGAGCTTCATTTGTACCCTCATCTTCCAGGTTGTTCTGGTTGGGCTGACTTGGTTCACCTTGTTGGTTCCTTATTGCTTGAAGCTGTTGGTCATGCATTTCTCTCATGTTCTGCATAGCCATTTGCATTTCGAACCGAAAGGTCTCCTGTTGTTTGGCCATGGCATCTTCAAGCATCTTGGCCACTTTCTCCGCGTTTATCATAAACGCCTCGCGGGGTTGTCCTTCACTGGACACTGTGTTATCAGACGCCACTGCTGAGCCAGCATCTGATTCTTCATCTCCCGAAGGTACTCTTGTCCGGACCCTACCGTACGTTCCTCGCTTGATGGCTCCAGACTGTAAACGGGTCCTGGGTCGGGATGTTTCTGGAATCGTCTCGGGGTTATCCTGAGCCGATGTTCCTGTACTGGTCATATTTGCGATGACCCTTGAATGCTCACCGTCTTCGACCATCTTCCTTCTTCGTTGGAAGCGCCTATGTTTTGGTTTTGGCGTTCCATTACTGAGTCTTTCGAACACAGATACTCTTTCGGGGACTGTCTTAACACAGTTGCATTCCGACAGTACCGCCCGAATGAGCTTCGAGCAAGGACATTGTGTTTCGAGCCTTCGAGGGCTCCTCTTTCTGGTTTTACTCGTACCCCCGGCACGATAGTACAGCTCGTCTGTTTGAAGGTCGGAGCAAGCTATCGTGTGTTGGCACGATCTCTCAGGTATAACGTTGTCGTCATCAGATGACAACGTTTCCTTCTGAGGAATAATTGTCTTCTTCGGACCATCCAGAGTCACACGCCTCGAAACACGCCTTTGTGGGCGTGAATCTTCAGCGGACTCTTGCACTTCTATGCGCAAAGTGGTGCGCTTGGGTGCCGCGGTTTTCTCCAAGTGTTGAGGGTTGCGGCGACCCCCAGCATGTTGCATTGTTTGGGGTTTCTTCATTGGCCCCAAGCGTTCTTGAATTGGAGTTTTACCTCGTTCTTTCGGAAGTGGACCGAGTCGCTCCAAAACGGATTTTTTCTTCTGGAATGGTCCTGCGGGGTCTCCCAGGGCAGTTGCGGCAATCACCGGCTGTTTGGGTTGCTTTACCGGGTGTTGAATCTTTGGAGGCTGCGGGTCTTGCTCCTTAGCCTGAACCGCTTCAGACTTTGGCCTCCAAACTTTGCGAGTTGGTGGCGGCTTCTTGACCACCTCCTTCTGCAGCTTCCGACGGGCTTCTTCAGCTTTGGCCCGTGCTTGCGCCGATAACGCGAGGCGTTTGCGGATGCGCTCCTCCAAAGTCGAGCGATTCCGTTTGACACGGACCCACTCCATAGTTGATGGTTTAGAGGAACCACCCTTCATCTGCTGTTGAGGCTGCTTGCCTCGTTTGTTCTTCAGATCCGCATGATAACGGACCCCGTCAACGGACTCCATGGCCTTGGCGAATTGCTTCGCGAGGCGTTGACGCTGCCTCTGGCAGGCTCTCTTGGAGAGAGTCACCACGCCTTCGATGGCGGATTTGACCTTCTTTGAGGTCGGTAGGGCCTCACTCAACGCAGCTTCGGCGTCGATTGGGGTGAGGTCGTCGTTGGTGGCTTCAACTTTATCGCACCAACGCACCTTTCTCCTAGAGGAGAGCTTTTGGGACTTCTTGGACTTGGGGGAGGAGGTAGATCCGGATGAGGAGACGTATTCCTCGTACTTCTGTTGGTCGAATTCATACTCGACCTCCTCCACGACCGGGATCGAGATCCGCGGCTGCGACGCTCCGATCTCGGCAGCGAGATCGGTGGCTCCCACTATGGTCGCCAGATTGTTCGCATGGAAAATCGTGTTCTTCTTCATTGAGGATTCCATTACAAACTTTGAAAATAACTTTATGCGTTTTACAAATATCCGGTCTTTTTATAAGAGCCGGTTACAATGGAGATCGAAATAAAGAAAGAAACAAAAAATTACAACTTTCCTTTGAACAAATCGCGAGCTCCTGTTTTGCGGTCGCTCGCTTTGTGGGGTTCTTCGCCTGCGCCGGGGTTGATTACCGTTGACCACCGCGAGATCTGGATCCAAGCAGATCTACAACGTATTACGGGTATTATCCCACCAAAGAGATAATAGCCGGGAGGGATCGTTTCGCCAAGGAAACGACCGCTCGAATCTTGGGATCTAAGAACCAAGCTTAGATCCGGAGTAGAACGATGTAGATCTGAGGATTAGCTTCTTCGAACTCCTGCCTTGTTTGTCGCGGGTGCTCGCCGAAAACTGAATCCGAGGGTCCAAGCTTCAAGCCTTCACAATTCCGAGTTGAGATGACAATCCGGCAGAGTTTCGGCTCTTTAGAAGTTCAACCAAAAGTCCTCCAAAATGAACAACCACCCCCCCTATTTATAGCCTCTCTTCACTGTGCGTTTGTGCACAAGAGAGAGGGGGGGAAAAGTCGGGCCACCTCAGGGTAGCTCGGCTCATGCCGAGCCACCCTGAGGTGGCTCGGCTGCCGAGCCACCCAGGGGTGGCTCGGCCACCGAGCCACCCCGGGTTGGCTCGGTTTAGGCCGAGTTCCCGGGTGTTGGTTCGTTTCGTCGTTTTCCGGTGTTTCCGGTTCTCCGTCGTTCGGATTTGATTCGGTTTCTGGAATCGACTCATTGACTTGATTCCAAATATGGCAGCTAATCCGTTTCTGAGTTCGAGTTCGGGATTGATCTTGATTCGATCGTTATATCACCGAGTTCGCTCTTGTTTAGATGACTCGGTGATTCCCCGAAACGCTGGTTTGATTCCACGTGCGAACGTGTTCCGTTGCTTGCGTGCCTCGTCGACTCGTCGCTCGATCGCCCGTTGATTTGTCAAATCATCGTACCGAGCTAAGCTAAGGGACCTATAGGCAATTTTACACGCCTACAAGTATGTCGGCTATCTATTTGGCGAAGAACCAGGTTTATCATGCGCGCACGAAGCACATCGACGTCAGATTCCACTTTGTACGGGACGTCTTGGATGATGGAGATGTCATACTGGAGAAGGTCCACACAAATGACAACCCTGCGGATATGTTGACCAAAGTTGTTTCAGGTGTGAAATTTGGTCATTGTTTGAAGCTTTTAAACATCCTTCAGTGCTGAGGCCTTTGGAGGCCATTTGGGTGAACTACGTTCGGCTTGATTCCTTGGGCAAGAGGATACGTAGGCAGTCTTTCAGATGCAGTCGGTTTGATCAGTTAAAACAGATGAGGGGAAGATCATGTTTCAGCTCTAGATTGGTTCCCTGACTTGTAAAGGGACTTTTGGATGATTCGGTGTCGGCTCAGTTTTGGTGGAAACATTCGCCGAGGTGGAGATTTGTAGAATCAGCATCAGCAGCAGAATAAGTTCAGGATCAGGCAAACCAGGCGGCGGTCGACCGGTCCGGTCGACCGCATTCGTGCACAAGGCTTACTGTGCTTCAGCTCTGGTGTCGGTCGACCGGCAGGTGTTTCTGTTCTGTGGTCGGTCGACCGGTGCGGTCGACCGACAGTCTCTCTGGATTTTCTGGTATCTGCTGGAAGGTGGTCGGTCGACCGGAATTGATCGCGGTCGACCGTGCCGGTCGACCGACGAAGCGGGTTTCAGTTGGTTCAGGTTTCCAGACCCGTTTCGTTTTGTAATCTATATATACCCTAAACCTGATTTGTTAGGGTATCTTAAGGACGATTTTGAGCAGCCTCTAAGAGAGATTTGTTGCATCCAATTGTGGGAGAGCTTTGAGAGATCAAGTGCTTTGTTTTAGGGTTTGGTCTGAGAGATTTGTAACCCTATTTGTATTCCCTTGATTTCTAGTAGTAAAATCTCCCCCCTCCTTGCCCTGTGGACGTAGGCAACTTGCCGAACCACGTAAATTGTTTGTTCTTGCTGTAGTTGTGGTTTGCATATTATTTGTGGTTTAGTTCGAGTTATTGTTTGTGTTGCCCTAGAAGCTTCCGCCACGCACAACACCATATAATGTTCATAAGGATTTAAAAAGCTATTTGAATTGCTTCCCTCCCCCAAATTTGCACTTCATGATGATCCCTTATTTCTAAAGCCACTTGATGCACCAATCTAACTGAGAAACAACATGTGCTTGAATAATGCAAAATCAATTCATCACCACGAAGAGATTTGGTAGCAGGATCTCCAAGATTTCTCGCACATCATCCTCCCAATATATTTCCCTTACTAGAACTTCATTCCACCATCCTTGAAGACGTCTCTCGCACTAAGAATACTACTCTAACACAAATACAATATATTATTCCCCAGGTTTGCCTCCAAAATGATGATATGGGATTATAGCATGCTTTCAAGACCTCGGCCACCAAAGAAATTGGTTTCTTTATGAGCTGTCATCCCTGTTTAGTGTGGAGCATCAAGTTGAAAACCTCAAAGTCCCAACAACCTAATCCATCTTGCTGCTTTACCATTCACAATTTCTTCAAACTTAACAAAATGCAATTTTTTTGTTCCATTCTTCTGTTCTTAACAGAAATGTTTTTTTCTAATGGGTGCCCATGGATACTCATTAGGGGAAAAGAGAGACAAAGAGAAACAAATAACAAATAAATTCTCTTGATTTGCACTAATTTCTCTCCTCTCTCTCTCTCTCTCATCCGCTAGCTCTTTCATCCTCTAATGAGTGCCCATAGGTACCATTAGAAAAACCATTATTCTAAAGTAGTAAATGCACAAAATTGTATTTGCAATACCACAAAAAGTTGGATTTATTATATATATATATATATGTTTCTTTCTAAGAGTATGATAAATAATTATCCTTTCGAATTGAAAAAGAAGGAAAGAAAGGAAGATTGACAATTTTGAAGGATCTTTGTTTTTGACACCACCATCTTCATGCTAGGATCATCCCCGTCATTGCTAGGAATGGGAGAAATAGATTTCTCTATTACAAACAAATATTTTTAATGAATGATTAAGATTTATTTTGATTGAAACAAAGCATAATTCGCATAATTACATGTAACCATATAAATATCAATTAATTATTATAATTGAGAAATAGTTGCCTCAAGCCACAGAAAAGAAAATATGGTTCCATCTTTCATTCTTTTTTTCTTTCTTTCTTTTTTTTTTTTTTTTTTTTTTTTTTGCCTACTCGAAAACCAATAATTCCCATCTAAACTCAATATACTACAACTCTCCATCTTATCTCAAGCCTAATGGAAAATTCAAGTTTTTTTATCAATTTTTAAATTTTGAGGGTGTTTTTTATAATTTTTAAAAGTTTTAAGATGTTTTTTATAAATACTAAAATTTTCAATACATATTTTTAATTTCTATATTTTAATGTACTATTTGTGGGTTTGAAATATTCACAAAGTTTCTTGTAAAATTTGAATTTTAAGGTATTTTTTACCACTTTTAAAAGTTTTAAGTTGTTTTTTACAAATTGAAAAAAATTTAGGAGGCTGTTTGTAATCCATAGATTTTCAATACAATGTTTTATGTTTGAAAATTTCAGACCTTTTTTTGCAAATTTTGAATTTTTAGGATGTTTTCATAATTTTTGACATTTCTAGGGTGTTTTATACAATTTCAAAACTTTTTTGTGAGGCTGTTTGTAATACCTAGATGTTCAATGTATTGTTATTATGTTTGACATTTTTAAGTTTTTTGTAAATTTTGAATTTTGTGTTGGTGTTTTTGTAATTTTTAAAGTATCCAGATGTTTTCTACAAATTCCAAATTTTTAGAGGCTATTTGTAATTCATAGATTTTTTAGTGCACTATTTTAGGTTTTAAATTTTTTTCATAAAATTTAATTTTTACCTATTTTTTGTAATTTACAAAACTTTTAGGATCTTCTTTGCAAATTCAAAATTTTTGAGCAAGCTGTTGGTAAGGTTTGAAATTTTCCATGTTACTTGTAATTTTTAAGTTTGTAGGGTGTTTTTACTATTTCCTATTTTTCTGTGTTATTTGCATGTTTTTGAATTTTTAGGGTAATTAAAGAATTGTTAAGGGGTTCTTTGGAATTTCCTATTTTTCAAGAGGTTATTTGTATCTTTTAGACTTCAAGAGCATTTTTGTAAGTTCTAAAACTTTTCTAAGGTTGTTTATAGATTTAAATGAACTAAACCTAAAGTTTTCACCCCATTTTATCCTATCCTTTTACTTAGTTAAAATTTATCTTCATATGTAGTTAAACTTTCTTCTAATAAGAAAACTGAGAAATTTTATTCACTAAGAAGCAAAAGCTGAAACATCCAACGGGTGCTTCTACAAATAATCTACATACTATATGAAAACTAAAATTACCTGACTATATTTGTTGCACCATGTTAGGCAAGAACATGAGCCACTTTATTGTCATTCCTGTAAGTGGACTTAAAAACCTGATGAATATTACAAGCAAATAGTGAGATTTCATCATAAATATGGCCTTAGAAAAGAGAAACTCTAATTAGAGAGATAATAAGAGAGACAACAACAAGGAGAGACAACAAGAGAGCGAGAGAGGGAGAGAGAGAGAGAGAGATTTTTCTAGGGTTTGAAAGAGAGAGTTGATCTAATCCCCTGAGCCTCATTCAACTCCTTCTCCATGTGGTTTTCATTGGAGTTTGATTCAGTGAAAAGGAGTGTCATGCGCCTACAATGCTACACCACATCTTCATAGATCTTTAACTACATCGTTCTAAAGAATGGTTTAATAAAGGGCTGTAAGATTATTCTTTTTATTTATTATTTATTTTGGGTTAGTTGTGTTTTAAACTTACAAGTTTGACAGTGTACTCAGGCCGAGGTAATTGATGGTCAGTGTACTCAAGCCAGATTAATTGAGGGTCTGGCTAGCGAGGACTAGGTTACTTCTGGTCATTGTGAAGGAATCCCTTCATAAGAAGAAAGAGTGGATGTCAAATTTTAATTTGAACCACTATAAATACCTCATCCGTTCCTTTGTTGGTTTGATTTTAGTTTTTCGCTTATTTATTTTTATGCTTATTCTGAGTTAGTCAAAAAATTTGTAGCAATCCTATTCACTCCCTCTAGGCTTACATCCTAATTCTAACAAGTGGTATTAGAGCCTCGTTACCCATATGTAGATTTCACAACCTAGCGTAGAGATGTTAAGCCTTACCACGGCTTCAGCATTTCCTGAAGGACATGCCATCAACCGTCCCCTACTTTTTGACAGCACTAATTATATTTTTTGGAAAGCATGCATAAAAATCTTTTTATTATCTATTCACTTTGATATTTAGCGTGTGCTGAATATGGGTATCATAATCCTACTGAGGAGATAGGATGAGTTGTTACTAAAAAAACTATGGATAAGTGGACTCCTCAACACAAAAAGATTTTTTTTTATAATTCAAAAGCTATAAATGTTTTATATTGCTCTCTTACTATTGAAGAATTTAACTCTATCTCTAATTACACTACTACACAAAACAGTTAGAAGATACTAGACAATACTTATGAGGGAACTTCGCAAGTAAAGGAAGAAAAGCTTACAATGCTGGTGAGTAAATACTAAAATTTCAAGATGAATACCTCAGAGAGCATACAGGAGATGTTCACATGATTTACTTGAAAGTACCCTTGAGGGGGGTGAATATGGTAATTGCTAATCTAATCCGATATTGATGTCCAATTAAAACTTATTAATTAATATACTAGCAAATATGATATACAATAAATTATATGCAAGGATAAACAATATGACAATAGGTGATATTAACAATGATCACAAGATATAAGTACGCTAATACCAAACATAAACAAGCAATATGATCACGGAGTTCGATCAACCCTCGACCTACATCTCCACTCCTCACCTCGAGGGGATTCTCCACTGATCACAACACAAATAACTACACAATCGGTTTCCAAAGCTCACTGAAAACTTTTACAAGGCACACATTGATAATCACACAATACGCTTCTCTAAGTGTTGGCAGACCCGTGTCACCTTCCTTAAGTGCTTGGAATTACTACCTCTCCCTAGACTTTTACAACCATGCCACTCCTCTTAGAATTGATCCCGTTCTTCTCCCAACCACTTCTCTAAGTGTCCTTGTGTATTATAACGTGTTTAGACAATTAGTGCAAATAAATGATCTTGTTCTCTAATACAAGTAAGAACAAAAATTAAGCTCTCTCAATGAAATACACTCTCACAACCCAAATATACTATATGAGATATATTAAATCTCAAATGGTTTTGTGTGTAAACAATGAACAATAACAAAATTAAACTCAATTTAATCTAGCGTAAAAATATTAGACTCAAAATATAAGATTAGTTAGAAGAAAGAATTAGAATAACTTCTCTAAAAGACAAAGAGATGTAGAGATTGATGTCTGAGGTAGAACTCCTCAAAAACTGAAAATTGTAAGCTTCTTCTCTTTGTGAAAATTTCTTCACAAAATAAACACACCAAAACTTGGAATTAAGCTGGTATAAACACTCTTTAAAACCTTGTAAAAACTCTTATAAAAAAACCAAGGGTTGAGGGCTATTTATAGCCTCTTAAAAGAATCAGCCAAAACTAGCCGTTATACAGAAAATCCTCGAACAGTCGACTAGTAGGTAGGGATCAGTCGACTGATAATATGACCGTTGGCTAAGCTGGAAAAAACAGCACCGTCGGTCGATTGAAGGTATGCTAACGGTCAACTGATGGTGTGCTATCGTCAACTGATTTAAAGGCATCGGTCGACTGATAAGCTAAAAACTCAGACGCTGAAATACCACTCTAATCAGTCGACTGGTGTAACACCATCGGTCGATCGACGCTGACATTTCAGACATATATATATCAAGAAAGCTAACTTTGTAAATACAATTAAAAATAACAAATCAACTCTAAAATTAATAAAACTTGGGGAATGTTTGTATATACGAAGATGAATATGTTAGAGAAGAAACTTTTCAAATTGCATTTCCTATTTGTGAAAACTCAAGTATTTTACAAACCGGTCAAAAATATGAACTTATTAAACAAACTTGATTTTGATGAATTCATTCTAAACAAGTTTTGAAATACTATCAAATAGATTTATAGACTTAAAAAAATATGTAAAATAATAAAATCAAGTCTTTAATCCGTAAACCCGTTATTTTCCCAAAAACGTATAATACAATAAAACAAAACGTGTATGTGTGTAGTTTAAGCTTTAAAGTATAAACACATAAAGTAAAGCCTAAACTACAAAACTATATATCCAAGCAAATGATCTTCAATAAGCTCGTCTTGGTTACGGATGAAGCAATGATGAATCTTGACTTGAATTGCAACAACTTCATTCCTATTTTCCTTCCATCCTCCAATGGATATGATCGTATATACGCAAGTCCATCTAACCTCCAACAGATAATATTTGTGTAGAATTCCTAACAAGCAAATGTTAGACCCTAGAGGAGGGGGGTGATTAGGGTTTTATGCTAATCTAATCCGATTTTATATCAATTAAAATTAATTAATAAGTTATCTTAGCAAGTATGAAATATAACAAGATATATGAGCTAGGATAAGCAATATGAATAAATGAATATATCCTAGCAATGAGATATTACAAATATATGAGCAAGGATATATAAACTAACACAAGAGTAAAATAAACAATCTACAAAAGAGATAGGGTAATATGAAGAGCAATACACAAAGGTGATATAAGATATGAATACAAGAATAAGAACGCCAATGCAATCACAAACAATACGATATGATCACGGAGTTTGGTCTAACCACTTGACCTACGTCTCCGCTCCTCACCTCGAGGAAATCTCCACTATCACAACCGGGTTTTCTACGTTTATCCGAACAATGTTTACACCACACAATACAGTTTTCTAGTTTATCAAAAACTCTATAACTAACACACTCTTGTAATCCCACTCTACACCCTCTCAAGTGTTGAACTAGACGTGTCTCCCTCAAGTGCTCAGATACAACCTCTCCCTAGGTTCGTCAACCAACGCCACTCCTCTTGGGACGATCCCCGACTCTCGCCACACACTTCTCTCGATGTACAAGTGTATTACAAAGTGAATCTCATAATAAGCATTAATACAAAGTGTTTGTTCTCTCGATGATACCAATTGTTAGACCCTAGAGGGGGGTGATTAGGGTCTTATGCTAATTTAATCCGATTTTATATTAATTAAAATTAATTAATAAGTTATCATAGTAAGTATGAAATACGACAAGATATATGAGATAGGATAAGAAATATGAACAAATGAATATATCCTAGCAATGAGATATTATAAATATATGAGCAATGATATATAAACTAACACAAGGGTAAAATAAACAATCTACAAAAGAGATAGGGTAATATGAAGAGCAATACACAAAGGCGATATAAGATATGAATACAAGAATAAGAACGTCAATGCAATCACAAACAAAACGATATGATCACGGAGTTCGGTCTAACCACTTGACCTACGTCTCCGCTCCTCACCTCGAGGAGATCTCTACTATCATAACCGGGTTTTCTACATTTACCTGAATAATGTTTACACCACACAATACGCTTTTCTAGTTTACCGAAAACTCTACAACTAACACACTCTTGTAATCCTACTCTACACCCTCTCAAGTGTTGAACTAGACGAGTCTCCCTCAAGTACTCGGATACAACATCTCCCTAGGTTCGTCAACCGACACCACTCCTCTTGGGACGATCCCCGACTCTCGCTACACACTTTTCTCGATGTACAAGTGTATTACAAAGTGAATCTCATAATAAGCATTAATACAAAGTGTTTGCTCTCTACAATGGATGCGAACGAATTATAAGCTCATTCTCTAAGTTACACAATGCCACAACCCAATTATACTATGAATGTAAATACAATAAGCTCAATGGTTGTGTGTGTGTAAACAAAGAGAAAATAAAATCAACTAAACTCAATATGAACACTAGCTTAATAAAATGATAATCAAACAATATAAAATATAAAGCTAGATTGAGTTTAGAAAACTTCTCAATAGATCAAGAGTGGAAGGAGAAAAGTTGGATGCTCAAACACCAATAGATGATCTCCTCAAGCTCTTGTGAAATTAATTTCACAAACTCAAACTCTCAAATGCTTAAAAGCTTCTTAAACAGACTTAAACCAAACTTAAACCCTTGTTTAAAACTCTTTAAACTTGTTTTAAAAACACTCTCTTGTTGTTGCTGGTAGAAGAGGGTTTGAGGGGTTTATATAGGAAGAGAAAACAGCAACAAACATCCTAAACAAATCAGCAGAGAATCCCACAGAAACGAAATTTGATTCTGTACCCAATATAGCCGTTAGGCAATCGGCGGTCGACCGTGAGATTTTCACGGTCGACTGTGAGGGATTTTCGAAGCAGAGAAACCAACAAAAAAGGCTGTGGTCGACCGTGGCGGTCGACCGTGACGGTCGACCGTGGAAACTTACAGACTGATGGTCGACCGCGAAAGTTTTTGCTGGCTTCTGAGAGATAAACATTGGTGCGGTCAACCGTGGTGGTCGACCGCGAACTGATACATGAAAATATAGGTTTTGAAAGTTGTTTTCTGATTTTAAAACATTGTTTAAAAATATCAAATAAATTCCAAAAAATGTAAAACTTTGGAAAATAATTGTAGACATGATAATACACATGCTATGAAAACTGGTTTTCAAAAAGGAGCTCCCAAATAAAATATATCATCTTTTTGCAAAATAGTCCAAAACATGAAAATATAAATATATGAGTTTTGATATTTTAGTTTAACCATGTTTTGAAACATTACAAAATAATTATATAGACTTAATAAAAGATGTATATAATTGTTATTAAGTCCATAAACCAAGAAACCGATATTTTCATAAAATTATATATTTAGCAAACATTTCAAAAGCAATAAATATGATTTTATTAAATATAAACTTGATATTGATAAAATCATATATAAGCATGTAAACATAAAACAAAAATGTATTTTCCAATTATATTCAATTGTTTCATATTTAAACTTGAAAAACCAAAACAATAAATATGAAGGATGTAATTTCATATTTATATCTACTTGGAAACAAAAACATGTATGTATATATACGACTATATATATATGCATAGAAAAACCAAAACGTGTATGTGTGTGTATGATTGAGCTTAAAGTACTAACACACATAATATAAACCTAAACTAAATACACAAGCTTGTGATCTTCAACGAAGCTTTATCTTAGTACACTTGCGGATGAAGCTTGAACTTGAATCTTTAACTTTGAATTACGTAGGCTTCACTCCATAATTCCGCCAACCTCCATTGGATATGATCGTGAATGCGCAATTTCATCCATCCTTCAACTCGTTATTTTCTTAGAATAAATAAGAAAACACAAACACTAGACAAACAATATTAGAAGTAAATTGTTTGTTAAACATCATCAAAATAAGAAGGCCAACAATCTCCCCCTTTTTGATAATGACAAACAATTTACAAAAATGATATATGCATGAAAGGAAATGAATATACAAAGTATAATATATCATGCATATAAACTAGAAAGAATATACTCACAATATTTCTCTCCCTTTGATAATATCAAAAAGGGGAAAACAAAAGAATGAAGAGAGCGAAAGCTCCCCCTATCAATATGCATGAGTGAGTATAAAAAATAATAATAGAAAAGAGAAGATTCCCCCTATCAAAATGCCATATGCAGTATATGAAATGGAGACCAAGGCAAAATATATGAGCAAGCATAGATGAAAAATATACTAAATATTACTCACATACAAGAGGATAATGAGGACACATATAGATATATCATTTATGAAAAAAGTGTCTCATTACACAACTATAAAAACATAGTGTATAAAAATAGATTTATGAAATCAAAAGGTAGAACATGAGAATCACGCAAAAAGTTTTCAAATCAACCAAATGAGATCATAAATCAAAGTTTAAATCCAAAAACAATGTTTGATCAATAAAGAAAACTTTCTTTGTAGGACTTGATCAAACCACTCATAGAGTACATTATAAAGCATATTTGAAATTTAAATCATCTATTTGTGCTTATATAATAAATTCAAAAGAACAAATCAAAGAAAAATTTTCATAGTTCAAAAGTAACATACAAGAATCAAGAACTATGGATTTTAAAAAAAATTTAAGAGTATAAAACCAAACCATCATTGATTTTTAAAAATCAAGAGAGGCAACCATATCTAGCTCTTGAGCTAGTAACAACCCATATAAACATTTAAGCACCCAGTATACAAGATTTGGGAATAAACACTCAATAAACCCGGGTGGGGGGGGTTATATACACAAACCTCTCATCAAAATCAAAACTAATAATCATGAAAACAAAAGATTTCATAAAAGAAAAAATTGTTTTCATAATCAAAAGATTTTAAAACATAATTTTTAAAACCAAGAAAAGGAAAAAGAAAAACACTAAAATACTTGGTTTAAAAATTAAATTTGTTTTGGTACCCAAGAATTCTTGGTACCAAAAATTTTAGGGACATGACCCTTATCATTTAAGCTCAAAGCCCTAGGGTTATGAACCTTCATGGGCATATATGGTGCACTAACACGGTCAAAGCAATATTTACTCAAATGACCCTTTCGATTATAATTTGTGCAATAAAAGAGATCCATTTGTTTTTGTGGACCATTAGCTCGTGCACGAGAAACATTTGCAAATATAGATGATCTTTTAGGATTATTTTGCAAATGTGAAACATTATCAAAATAAAACTTTTCTAAGTGGTCATATCTATCATAAACATCACATTTAAAAACATGTGGTCTACTAAAAATATTTAGCAAATAAGATTTTATTTTTAAATCAAAACAATATTCGGTCAAATGATCAAAACGACCACAAAGATCACAATGATTCACATGAGCATGCTTATGATGAACAATAGGTGCATGTGTGTGTACATGTGATGAAGAGACTTGATGAGATGCACAAGGAGCATTGACATTTTTATATTTGTGTGCATCATAGCAAAATTTAGCTAAATGGCCTTTACGACCACAAATGGAGCACTTATAAACTTTGCTATACAAGTGTGCATAGTGAGTAGGTGATTTATAAGTTATAGCACTAGATTTAGCACATTTGTCCATAAGTTTCTTATGATTATCAATGCATGTGTTAAAAGTTGAATCTAAGCAAGATATGTGGTTTTTCACAAGATTTAATTTATTATTTGTCACAATATCATTGATAATAGAAGTAGAGCATGTATGGCTATTCTTAAAAGAATCAAATTCATTTCTAATGCATTCTACTTCTAGCATGGCATCTTTATTAGCATGAGTTAAGCTAGAAATAAATGAAGATAATTTTTTATTTTCCAATTTTAACATATCATTAATTTCTTTAAGAGCAACATTTTCTTGAGAAATGATATCAAAATTAGAGGCTAGCTTCTCATGATCGGATTTTAAACTAACAAGCTTGCTTTCGAGATCAATAAAATTGTTTTGCAATTTAGTGTAGGCATGAGATAATTTCTCATATGCACAAGTAAGTTTATCAATAGATAAATCATTATCGGAATCGGAATCGCTTACTATACAAGAATTATCCTCTTGTGGCCGTGTGCATGATGCTCCACATGAACTTGAAGAAGAATCCTCCAAAGCTTGTCGGATTGGCTCCAAGTCTCCTTGATGTGCTTCAATAAATTTTCAAAGTTTGTAAGCACTATCAAAATAAACAAATTTGTTAGAAAAGGATGAGTCAAAAGCATTAAGCAAAAATTCTAACAAAATCTTATTCATTGAAAACATTTTCTTATCATGATTGCTCCACTTGGATTTCTTCAATGTAGGCATAATATAAGCACAATCAATAACTTCCCATAAGTTGATATTTCTAGATTCAACAAATATTTTAAATTTTGAGCACCATTGAGCATAAGGGAAATTTCTAAATTTTAGAGCAATATTTGGATCATAGCCTAAACGAAATACATTCATATTTATGATATATATATATATGTGAATATATGCAAGCAAGACAAATGCAATCATAACTAGATTAGTACAAAAAGATAACTTGGATCTTTTTTAGACCTTAAATCAAAGAGCACCAAGCACTGATACCAATTATTAGACCCTAGAGGGGGGTGATTAGGGTCTTATGCTAATTTAATCTGATTTTATGTTAATTAAAATTAATTAATAAGTTATCATAGTAAGTAAGAAATACGACAAGATATATGAGATAAGATAAGAAATATGAACAAATGAATATATCCTAGGAATGAGATATTATAAATATATGAGCAATGATATATAAACTAACACAATGGTAAAATAAACAATCTACAAAACAGATAGGGTAATATGAAGAGCAATACACAAAGGCGATATAAGATATGAATACAAGAATAAGAACGTCAATGCAATCACAAACAAAACGATATGATCACGGAGTTCAGTCTAACCACTTGACCTATGTCTCCGCTCCTCACCTCGAGGAGATCTCTACTATCATAACCGGGTTTTTTACATTTACCTGAACAATGTTTACACCACACAATACGGTTTTCTAGTTTACCGAAAACTCTACAACTAACACACTCTTGTAATCCTACTCTACACCCTCTCAAGTGTTGAACTAGACGTGTCTCCCTCAAGTGCTCGGATACAACCTCTCCCTAGGTTCGTCAACCGACACCACTCCTCTTGGGACGATCCCCGACTCTCGCCACACACTTCTGTCGATGTACAAGTGTATTATAAATTGAATCTCACAATAAGCACAATACAAAGTGCTTGTTCTCTATAATGGATGAGAACGAATTATAAGCTCATTCTCTAAGTTACACAATCCCACAACCCAATTATACTATGAATATAAATACAATAAGCTCAAGGGTTGTGTGTGTGTAAACAAAGAGAAAATAAAATCAACTAAACTCAATATGAACACTAGCTTAATAAAATGATAATCAAACAATATAAAATATAAAGCTAGATTGAGTTTAGAAAACTTCTCAATAGATCAAGAGTG
>BQKN01000445.1:107043-145595 GCA_022839385.1 Asparagus kiusianus | reverse complement strand
TGGATGCTCAAACACCAATAGATGATCTCCTCAAGCTCTTGTGAAATTGATTTCACAAACTCAAACTCTTAAATACTTAAAAGCTTCTTAAACAGATTTAAACCAAACTTAAACCCTTGTTAAAACTCTTTAAACTTGTTTTAAAAACACTCTCTTGTTGTTGCTGGTAGAAGAGGGTTTGAGGGGTTTATATAGGAAGAGAAAACAGCAGCAAAAACCCCAAACAAATCAGCAGAGAATCCCATAGAATCGAAATTTGATTCTATACCCAATATCGCCGTTGGGCAATCGGTGGTCGACCGTGAGATTTTCACGGTCGACCGTGAGGGATTTTCAAAGCTGAGAAACCAACAGAAAAGGCTACGATCGACCGTGACGGTCGACCGTGACGGTCGACCGTGACGGTCGACCGTGGAAACTTATAGACTGACGGTCGACCGCCACGGTCGATCACGAAAGTTTCTGCTGCCTTTTGAGAGATAAACATTGGCGTGGTCGACCATGGCGGTCGACCGCGAACTGATACATGAAAATACAGGTTTTGAAAGTTATTTTCTGATTTTAAAACCCTGTTTAAAAATATCAAATAAATTTCAAAAAATGTAAAACTTTGAGAAATGATTGTAGACATAATAATACACATGCTACAAAAACTAGTTTTCAAAAAAGACCTCCCAAATAAAAAATATCATCATTTTGTAAAATAATCCAAAACATTATATAAACATATGAGTTTTGACATTTTAGCTTAACCATGTTTTGAAACATTACAAAATGATTATATAGACTTAATAAAAGATGTATATGATTGTTATTAAATCCATAAACCAAGAAACCGATAGTTTCATAAAATTATATATTTTGCAAACATTTCAAAAACAATAAATATGATTTTATTAAATATAAACTTGATATTGATAAAATCGTATATAAGCATGTAAACATGAAACAAAAATATATTTTCCAATTATATTCAATTGTTTCATATTTAAACTTGAAAAACCAAAACAATAAATATGAAGGATGTAATTTCATATTTATATATACTTGGAAACCAAAACATGTATGTGTATATACGACTATATATATATATACATAGAAAAACCAAAACGTGTATGTGTGTGTATGATTAAGCTTAAAGTACTAACACACATAATATAAACCTAAACTAAATATACCAAAGCTTGTGCTCTTCAACGAAGCTCTAACTTGGTACACTTACGGATGAAGCTTGAACTTGAATCTTTAACTTTGAATTGCGTAGGCTTCACTCCACAATTCCGCCAACCTCCATTGGATATGATCGTGAATACGTAATTCCATCCATCCTCCAACTCGTTGTTTGCCTAGAATAAATACAAAAATACAAACACTAGACAAACAACATTAGAAGTAAATTGTTTGTTAAACATCATCAAAACAAGAAGGCCAACAGCAAAGACAAACATTTAACAAATGATGTTAGGAATTATTTGTTAATCATCAAAACTAGATTAGACAATAGGCTCATAAGCATGAGACCTAACATTACTGATATCATGAGCAAATCAAAAGCTTTAGGGAAGAAGTATGGCAACAAAGAGCTATACAAAAAATACTCCATTCTCTATCATGTGATTGGGAACCAAAGGTAACAGCTATTAAAGAACTTCAGAACTTTCCTAATCAATCTCTTGATGATATTGTAGGCAATTTTATAACATACAAAGTCTGACTAAAATGGAGAGAAGATACCTCAGAAGAAGATTCGAAGAAGTCGTTAGCCTTATAGGCAAAGAAGGAGAATTCCTAATCAAAGATGAAGATAGATTCACACTCTAGTTTAGAAGATGAGGATGATCAATCTGCACTTATTGTAAAAGGGTGCAAGTCTTTTCTAAAGTCAAAGAAAGGACAGAAATATCTTTAGAAAAGATAAAATCAATTTACTAAATAGGTAAATAATAATTCCTCAAGTGATTCTAAAATTGAACCTATATATTATCGTTGCAGGAAACCAAGTCACTACAAGAATTGTTGCCCTTGAAAAAAAAATGAAGGAGGGTAAGAGTCTTAAAGTTACAACCTGAGATTTGATAGATGAGGATGAGTCTGAATTTGAGATAAGTGAAGATGACAAATAAGTGAATAAGTGTTTTATGAGAAGAGACAAATTATTTTCAGATTCAGACCAGATTAACTTAAGTAGTTCTGATGGTGAGTATTCGGATGAAGAGGTCTATCGTCCTTATGATGAGCTTTATTCTAAGCATAAAGAGATACTAATTCATTTGAAAAACATTGCTCATAAATATGAAGAAACTAAAAAAAGAATACCAACTTAAAGAAAGAAAATAAACTTTTGAAAATTAAATTTTCCCCTTCAAATTTGAATTCAATTTAATCAACCTCTTTTGATTGCATACAATATTGTGAATTATAAAATTAAATTTATTGTTTATCTAAGCAACTTGAAAATATTCAATGTGGAAAATACAATTTAGCCACTAAGATAAATGAGTTGTTTTGTGATTTGTCATCCAAATAAATTAAGTTTGAAACTCGATGCACAATAACTATTTCTAAAATGAACAACTAAAGTTCAAAATTAGTTATTTGGAAAAGGCTGTAAAGAAGTTTTCTTTAGGTTCAAAAGGTCTTAACATGTTCCTTTCTAATCAATGATTTGTAAAACCTAAAATTGAACTTGGTTATTCATATTCTGAAAACATTAAAAGTTTTAACCTTCTTTTGTAAAGGATAATAATTTTGTTGTTTTGATCCTATTCCTAATGGAACTTATCATTCTATATGCTCATTATATGGAAGAACTTGACATGTTTCAATGAGTTGTTCTATGAGATATAGGACTAAAATAATTAAATAGATTTTGATACCAAAAGGCCTTATTGCTAACCAACATAGACCAGTGTAGATACCTAGGTCACAATTATCTACCTTTTTATAGACCTGTAGGTCGACCAAGAATTGAGGCAACACATGTAAGTTAACTGCTAATTCACTGTATCAAAATCCAATCCTTGGTATGCATTATGAGGAGATATATGTTGTATATATTATTATATATGATCTAGTCATATAGGTAAGTTTTCTAACTTTATACACACACACGCACACATATATGTATATGTGTATATATACATATACATATACAAATACATATATATACATATGTATATGTATATGTATATGTATATGTATATGTATATGCATATGTATATGTATATGTATATGTATATGCATGTGTATATATACACATGTAGGATCATCGATGGTCCCTATGACACCATCGATGATTCAACGTCGATTGCCATACCTAAAAAGGGGGCAGTTTTTTTACTTCTCACTTTTTACCTCTTTTTATCTCACCTCTCTCAAAATCCTTTGATTTTTTTTGTGGTGAATTTCATTGATTTTTATTGTTGTTATCATCATCATCATCAATTTCTTGGTTTTTATTCAAATCAAATCAAGAGGTAACTTTTAAGACCCTAGATCTTCTATTTTGATTATTTCTTAAGGTTTTTACATGTTTTTGTTGATAAGACTTGCGTGGATGAATGATGAGTGAGTTTTAGTATAGTTTAGAACATTGATTATTGAGTTATATATAGGCCTGAGCAGTCGGTCGATCGGACAAATTTTGACCAAAATTTTAGCAACCACAACTGCACCGATCATCTTAGCAACCGAAACAACACAAAAGTGAATCAGTTCGGTTAGGATTGGTGCGGTTGATCGATTCTATATTGGAAAAGTGGGAGTGGTACATATACAAGAAATATGTCTTCCAGCCATCCTCATTCAAAAGAAGTTAAATTTTTCGGTTCGGTGCCGTCAGCTTTCAGTTCTTACATGCTCCAGCACAAAGAGTCCACCACAATAACAAATGGATCTCGAATTTGTAAATATATGAATATAAGACAAAATAGAAAAGAAAAGTAAACAATTGAAGAAGTACAAGAGAGAAGGAAAGTAAACAATTGAAGAAGAGCAAGTGTTTGAGAAATAGAGCAATAATGGATTTGGTGTTAGGTGGAAGAAAAAGCCTAGAAAAAGGGGAAATTGAGTACTAGATCTCTCTAACGATATTTAATAAAGAATAATAATTAGTGACAGCTTGCCATGATCTGTAACCGCTATCATGTGGGATGCATTTGTTGGTCTGTGGAATATGAATACATGTTTACTGAGCTCAAAAGTAATAAAAGAGTAGGCAGTCAGTTTTAGTGTACACCCATTTAAAAATGCATGACTTGACCCGAACCGATTCACTATCAAAGCCAACCCGAATTGCCTCAAATCAGGCGATTCAGTCAATTTATTTTGTTCACATCATTGTTTGCTCACCCCTAGTTGTATATGAGTTTTGGATGATTTGAGGCAAAAACTTGTTGGGTTCAATTCATCGACCATCAATGGTCAAGTAACACCGTCGATGGTGTTTCAACCATCAATGATTGTCATTCATCCATTAATGATGTACAGGCTGAAAACTACTGTTTTCATTTCTTTTTCACAATTTACTCAATTTACTTTATTTTTAAACTATCTTATTATATTCTCTGTACTAATACATGTTTATTTGACTTTGTAGAGAATGTCTTCTAACAAGAGAGCTTGATCTTCATGATCATGATCTTAAGAGACGTTCGAGAAATAGGACAATTTACATATTGTGCATGAGCAAGTGTTAGATTAGAGACATTTGCAAGAGTACAAGAGTGTGATAGGGTTCTTGGATGCAACTTGTCTAGGAGCAATGAAGGATAAAGGAGGAGACAAGGCCAATATTTTTTAGGTTCGGTAGTTCTACATGAACTACAACTGACCCTATGGATCTTCAGAAGCCAAGACCGTAGTGAGAGGATGAGAGATTATGATTTCTACTGATTATATCCATAGAATCTTCATCTTTTATCACCACAGTGTGGATGCTACGATGGTTTTTTTAGAACATCCCTATCGGTTCTGAGGAGTACACCAGCATGACTGATTAAGTCATAGATAAATTTTTTTGGGTGCATTCAACTCAGGTTATCAAAAACTTGGGTATATCCTTCTCAATCTTAAGTTTGATCTATATCCTAGTGTTGCATACACTACTTTATCTGTACTTCTGTATTAGATTGCTAGGAGTCAGTCATTTGATCCTACATAGATTATTTTTGTATGGATGTCATCAGCTGCCTTAAGTGCTGCGGAATGTTGAGAAGAAGAAGAAGACTCAGTTAGTCTATCCCTTCTTGATCACTTACATCTATAAGAATCAGAGGGTTCCTGTTTCACCTTCTGATTAGATGAAAAAGAGGAGAGCTACTTTGTGTAATGAGATGACTAGGAAGAGCTTAGTGGCAAGAGGAAAAGAAGATTCCTCAGTTGGTCAACCAACCGGGTCCCAACCTGTAGAAGATGATATTCTCGGCTCTTCAAGAGTTGGTTATTCTCCGTGGACTCTGGATTCACTAGGAGAAATGATGGAGTAGATGCACATAGATATGAGGATATAGCACCAGTATTACAAAGCGTGTCTTTAGTACTTGATAAGGGAGCTGTTTGGCAATATAATCCCACACTTCCCACACCACTGGTCTAAGGAGATGTTGTGCCCGAGGCAATTTATGGATATGGCTGTGAGGAGATGTAGAGATATGATGACTAATGATGATGGTTTTATTTATTTATTTTATTGATCCATGCCTATTTTCTGCTTACATCATTTTTACATCTTGTTCCTTATTATTATGGACCTATATATTCAGATGATGCATGAGATACACTGACATGTACTAACTTTTATTTGTTTTTACTGCATATCTATTTAGTTAGTACTTCTATGCATGTTCACCTGACCTGTTGTATGTACATGTTTTCATCTTTTTGGTTTTTATTTGATTTTTCTTTATTTTTATATTAAAATAAAATAAAATAATTTCTTTCTTTCTTTTTTAATGAAAAATCAAAAACAAAATAATTTTTTTATTTTTCATTTTTATTAAAAAACTTGAACATACCTATATATATATATGCTTTTACATGAAATATTCATATATGATCATCTATTAGTTTATAGGCATAAGTTTATTATATTATTTCACATATTTTCCCCATCTATTTATATTATATGTGCACACATAGTTATAGATGTTTGATTGATAAACATGATGATTTTAGGTATAAACATGATGATCATCTATTTATATCATTTCCTATGAATATTTTGTGAGATGATATATTTTAGGTATAAACATGTATAAACAAGGTAGGGTCCAAAACGATGCAAAAATTAACACAAACGTTGATTTTAGCCTTTGAACTATTGATGGTCAAGCGGCACTATTAATTGTCAAGCAAGGAATCAATGGAATATAAAAAAGAATCGAAAAAATAGAACTAGAAATTGGACCATCGATGGTCTACAATTACCATCAATAATTGCAAGGACCATCAATGGACTATAGTCAACAATTGGATAAATCTAGAAACTAGAATTTGCACAATCGATGGATTACAGTTTATTGGCGTTGATCATCAATGAACCATCGATGAGCGTATCTTACCATCAATAGCTATGACGTATTTTTGCAGATTTTTAGCTTTAATCCCAACCAATCATTGATTGATTTGATCTCCTATTAGAACTTTGATTAGAGTATCTCTTTCCTCTTCTATCAAGGCCTATATACGAGGAATTAAAGATCATGCTTGAAGGGAGATAACAAGAGAGACAACAATAAGGAGAGACAACAATAAGGAGAGACAATAAGAAGAGAGAGAGAGAAAGGCAATTGCATAAAAAGATAGATCTTTTTCTAGGATTTGAGTGGGAGAGTTGATCTAATCCCCTGAGCCTCGTTCAACTTCTTCTCAGTGTGCTTTTCATCAGAGTTTGATTTGGTAAGGAGTTCCCTAGGCCTATAGCGCTACATCGCTTCTTCATGGATCTTCATCTATATCGGTTTGAAGAACGGTTTTACGAAGGGCTCTAAGATTATTCTTTTTATTCTTTATTTATTTTGGGTTGGTTGTATTCTAAACTTGCGAGTTTGACGGTATACTCAAGCCAGGGTAGTTAAGGGTTAGCGTACTCAAGCCAGATTAATTGAGTGTTTGGCTAGCTAATGGTAGTTTTATTTTAGTCATTGTGAAGAATTAGGTTAAATGACTAGTTTTGGGTAGACTCCAAGGTGAGGTCTTTGAAGCCTATCAAATTGGGTTGTGATTTAGATGAACTCTTATCATGATGAAGAAGGCCCTTCGTGAGAAGAAAGAATGGACATAGGATTTTGATCCAGACCACTATAAAAATCTCGTATGTTCTTGGGTTGGTTTGTTTTTTTAGTTTTTCTCTTATTTTATTTTTCACTACTTATTTTGAGTCAATCGAAAAATTATAACAATCCTATTCAATCCCCTCTAAGCTTGCATCTCAGTTCTAACAAAGCCACCACTTTAAATTCTTTGTTGCCTCTTGATTGAAGAAAGCACCATCACAATTTATCTTCACAAAGTCCTGAGGATGTGGACACCATCCTTCACTATGATTTCTATGGGAAGATCGATTCCCAATGGAAGCATCCAAACTCTCAATTTCTTTCACATACACCCACATCATCCTCACTCTACCCTCCTTCGTCACCTTCTAATCCACCCTTCATTTATTATGCTCAGTTCTTAGCCCCCTAAAGACAAACAACACTCTTAATAACCTCTGAAGCAGATAAAAGGTCAAAATTTTGACACCACCAGTCTAACCCAGATAAGGATGAAAGGCAATACACTGGAATATTAAAAAAGAGGCATTTCCATATTTTCCTAGCTCTATAATGCTAGAAAAAAATGTTGTTGCGTCTCAAACTCGTGACCATAGAATAAACAACTACATTCAACCATCGGGGGATTTATTAAATCTCTGTTCCTCTCACGACAACCGACCATCATCAAGGCAGCAGCCTCACACCTTCATATCCAGCAGCAGGCATTGGACCTATTCTTCTTAGTCCATTTGATAAAGGAATCCAGTGATCAGCCCAAACTCGAGTCATTGAGCCATCATCGATTCGTCATTGAATACCATTTACAATAATTTGTCTTTCCTTCCAAATACTTTTCCATGTAAGAGAGCCATTTTGCTTCCAAATAAATAGAATTAGGAAAATATTTGGATTTTAGTATGTTGTATGCTAAAGAATCAGTATTGTAATCAACCGTCACCCTTGCTTACCCAACATTGCTAGATTAAATGCCTCAAACTCCTGAAAATCAATTCCACTGTATTTTTTGCAGTTACACAAGAAATTCTAGTTGATTTAGTGCAATTTACTTCATCTCCCCTTTGGCCTCACCAAAAACGTGGCAATGATAGAATGAATCTCACTTGAGAGAGATTTCATAAGCAAATAATATCTGGTTAAGCTTTTAACCTTGATGAAATTTTAACATGATACCAAATATGATTAATGGTAAAAAATGCTTATTAGGATAAAGGTTAACCCATCTTTATCTTTATACCAAATGAGCCCTAATTGTAGAACAACTTGATCTGTATTATTTAATATGCTTATATCTAAATATTTCCTTAAACACAAAATGACAGAGAAAGACATGTAAAAACTTTAATCATGAAGTTTATTTTATTGCTTGGTAATGATTTACTTACTACCGGACAAAGTAAGGAAGAAAGGGAACATTGAAGGCATATACCTGAGACAAACAAATTAAGGTATAAGAGTTGAGACTAATTTAGATTCCTTATCAAATTTTATATTTGAATATTTATCATATTAAAATAATTTTGTATTTGGTATAACAATAAGAAACAAACCTAGAACATTATAAATGAGAATATTGATAAATTTAATGGATTATAATCTATTTTTAATAGTACAGTGTCTCGCAAATAGGCTCCAAATTTAAACTCAGGCCCTACTTGGATTGAGGACTTGTTTTTATTCTGAGAACAATTTAACTCATTATAGTGCTGACATATGTTTTCATCAAAGTGGTCTTCATTATCGAGTTCATTATAACTTTGATCATTTACAATGAATTCAAATAACAAGAATAAAGATTACAACTTTCTAGAAAATAAACACAAGAACCATTTATCAATTCTTGCTTGCGTGGGGTCTTTGCCTGTGCCTAGGACGTTGATATCCGTGGACCGCCTACAGATCAGATCTAGTTAACAGAAGTATTGATCATAGCTCCTACTTCACCAAGGAAGTATTCGCTAAAGTACTGATATCGACCAAGCGAAATCAGTACTCTTCTCGAGATTAAGACCAAGCCTAATCTCAAGAAAAGGGGGGACGGGGCTTCAGATCCTTCGAAATACTCCTTCTTTATGTCAAAGTTCGCCAGGATCTGACTTGCCTTCGCTGTAAATTCGTGCTCCTTTGACTCCTCAATCCAGCAGCACTTCGCCCTCTTGATAAAATTTTGCCCCCTGAGAAGAGAGGCCCTAGGCTTGTATTTATAGGGCCTCGGATGCGGTATTTGGATAAGAATGAGAGATTTGGTCATATCTTCAGTTAACAACGGCCTAACCATGTTTGTGGATGATATCCAATCAATTGGGAAGCTCTGGAACTGAAGAAACCGATCGAAATAGTCTAAAATGCATTTTGGGCATGATAGCAGTTCTGGGTGTGAGACAGACCACTGTGACCCGTGTGACCGTGGGTCAGTATGAGGTGACCCGCGTGGTCGTAGGTCACCAACTGGTGACCCACGCGGCCGCGGGTCACCGCACGGTGACCTGCGTGGCCGTGGGTCACTAACTGGTAACCCACGCGGCCCCGTCACCACGCGGTGACCCGCATGGCCACGGGTCACCAAGCGATGACCCGCATGAGCGCGGGTTCCGAGCTTTTTCGGTATTTCCTGACTTTTCCGGACTTATACTTTCTGCTGATTTGTGTATTTGGTTGTCTTGTTGACTTGTACGCTTCACTAATTGATGAGCGCGATCCGACTGACGAGCACATTCGGTCACTTGGAGCTGACTGACGCGCGCGAGCTGACTGACAAGCGCGTTCGATCACTTGGAGCTGACCGACGCGCACGAGCTGACTGACGAGCGCATTCGTTCACTTAGAGCTGACCGACGCGAGCAGTCACTTAGAGCTGACCGAGAAGCGCGGGCCACTCGGATAATCCTTCTTGACTCAGATGATGACGTTCATCACCTTCTTTTCATCTTGAGCTACGTTTGGATACCTATAGGTATTTTTAGACGCCTACAGATACCCCCTCCAAAGTATTTCAGACTCATTCTTTTGTAGAGGAGTCTGGAATGCTTTGGATAGGATAAGCCTTATCTTCAATTTCTTCAGTATTTTGTCGAGGAGATCGTGTAGGACCTGTGGATGGCTTCAATTCTTGACTTCTTTAGTTTTTAGTCTACTTAGTATTTTTTCAAGCAGATGAAGTTCTTCCGGTACTACGTTTATCATCTGACCGTTGTCGAAGTCTCGAACCGAAGTTGTTGAGTAAATTTCTGGATTTAGCTCATGTCATTGAGTTGACATTGAACTGGTTATCTTCGTCAGGAATTCATATCTGAATTGCAATTGAATTCCTTGGAATCATCCTTTAATCCGGAATTTGTCCTTAGCCTTATTTTGGCGAAATCATCGATGCGTTGACCGGCCTCGACTTTTACTATAACGCGTTGTCCGGGGTTAACACAATTTATACTCGTACGTTTGCTGGAGTCTATAAAGTTTAAGCTCTTAAGGTATTAGAGCCTGACGGTCTTAAATGTTGGGGCTGCAGGGCCAATTGTTAAAGCCAATTCATCTGCATATATAGATTTTATCCTGAAGTTGTTGGATCCTCAAGTCACGAGACCAACTAATAGAGCCGGTGCGTTAATGAATCTCATATTTATAGGATTTTTAGCAAACCCTCAGCCATCAACGTGTTTGATGAACCTTTACCGACTATCGTTTGAGTCGAGCTAGCATGCAGATTGTTTAAGTCTGTTCTGCAGGTAACATTGTGCTAAACGAGTTAACTCTTTTAGTGTTATGATATTAAATACGTAGACTTCGTTTTTCATACGAGAATAGACTACCCAGTAATGCGTGTTAGGCGCTGACTTATCCCTTCTTAGGATTCGGGATAAAAATCCCCAGACTTGGATTCTGGTATCTTTTTCACTCGACGAAAGACTAAACCGGCAACGCGTGTTAGGCGTAGGCTTATCTCTATTTAGGAGTCGAGATAAAGTTTCCCGCGCGTGTAAGGTATAGATTTTGCGTTATTAATAACGGCCTCCCACAATGTCGAATATGTGGGCTTTTGTTCTTTTGACGATCAAGGACTAACCGGCAACGCGTGTTAGGCGCTGACTTATCCCTACTTAGGCTTCAGGATAAAATTCCCTAGATTTGGATTCTGGTGTCTTCTTCACTCGGTGAAAGACTAAACTGGCAACATATGTTAGACGTTGACTTATCCCTACTTAGGTTTCAGGATAAAATTCCCTGTGCTTGTGAAGCACGGATTTTGGGAATTGTAATGTTGAAATATTGTGTCTTCTCTTGGGGTAAAGACGAACCCGATGTGGGAGAGGAAGAATTTCATATTCTATCTCCCAAAGCTGGAGTGGAACAGTTGCCAAAGGAAACTCAAAGTGGGATCTTCACTTCAAGAATCCGGGAAGGTGAAACTAAGAGTGGGATCTCCACTCCGAGAATCAAAAACAATTCGAATAATCCTAACTATCAGAAGATTTGATTACCGAACTAAAGGTGGGTTTCTCGTTTATTGAGAGTGAATTATGGTTTTAGTCCTAACTGTAGGAAGGTTTGACCAAGTGGGAGTTCGAGGCGATCCTTACTATAGGAAGGTTTGATCGCTCGATCTGAAAGTGGACCTCTCATTCATGGAAGGAATTGAAAGGAGATTTTGGCTGTGGCCCTAACTGTAGGAAGGTTTGACCGAGTAGGAGATTTGAGATGATCCTAACTGTAAGAAGATTTGATCGCTCAATTTACGGACCTCTCGTTCATGGAAAGAATCGAGAGGGGATTTTGGTTGTGGTCCTAACTGTAGGAAGGTTTGACCACTCGATTCGTGGACCTCTCGTTCATTGGAGGAATCGAGAGGGGACTTTAGTCGTGGTCCTAACTGTAGGAAGGTTTGACCGAATGGGAGTTCGAGGCGACCTTAACGGTAGGAAGGTTTGATCACTCGATTTAAAAGTGAACATCTCGTTCATGGAAGGAATCGAGAGGAGATTTTGGCTTTGGCCCTAACTGTAGGAAGGTTTGACCAAATGGGAGGTTTAAGATGATCATAACTGTAGGAAGGTTTGATCGCTCAATTTGTGGACCTCTCGTTTATTAGAGGAATCGAGAAGGGATTTTGGTTGTGGCCCTAACTGTAGGAAAATTTGACCAGGTAAACAGTAGGAGTGGGAGTATAGATCATAGTGTGAGTGTTGACTTGTACAGATCACTCAATAGGGGTTCTTGGTATCAAGTGATAAGAATTTAACACGAAGGGGTTTGAAAATTCGTCAAGGATTGACAGATAAAAAATTCCAAGCATTATGTCCAGACTCTAACAATGGAAGTGTTAAGTGCACAGACGTAGCGGGATTTTGAGTGGATTAAACTAAAAAAGATTTTTTAGTGGACCCACTGTCAATAAATTTGATCAGTGAGGGATTTTATGGTGAAAGATTGTAAATTGTCAACACTAATGGGAGTTTTTTATGAGGGAAGATTGATCTGACGAAGTGATCAAATCTCATCTCAGCAAAAGAGTGCTTAGAAGTTGGTGGAATTGATCCCGACAATGAGACACGTTTCACCCTTGAACATTCAGAGTCCAAGTGGGAGTTTCTCATTTATCACTTTTTTGTAGTGACTAGGTTATCCCTAAGAATACACCATATAGCATTCTTCCAGGAGCTTCCCATTACATGAATCATCCGCTCCCAGTTTCCTTTATAAAATCGGGTCTAACATTGTACTTAGTTGGATGACGGGTTATCCTTAAGAATACCAGGCATGGCACTCTCCAGGAACTTCCCGTGAAAGAAAGGAAATAGTTTAGACTCATATACCTGTTGGAGTATTCAGAAGCAGTTTATACTCATATACTCTTCGGAGTGCGCCGTTCTTATTTGGCTTATCCCAGCGTTATGACGCTAGCTTCAACCAAGGTTTGGATACTATTCTTAAGAGCGAAGCAAGCCTTGGTAGGATGAAGGGTCCTCCTGTGGTACGCACAGTACTTTGGATCTATAGAATTGTCAGCTTCCTCCTGATTTGTGATAGGTGGTAGCTTGATCTTATTGTTCTCGAGAAGGGATTCGAAAATGGCTGGAACGTCTTTATCCTTGAAGGAGTACTCTTTTTGGAGTCTCAGATCCGAAGTCTTTTGCTATCTCTGGAATTGCTCTTATGACGTCTGATTAGCATCAGCAACAACTACAGGGGCCTTTCCTTTACCACGAGAGACGAAGCTTGAATTTGGAGGGTTAGCCGTCGGTTGGCTTCTTTTAGCTTTTTTCCTTCTAATGAAGCGTTCAGCCTGCTCTCCACGTACTTTCAACGCTTTCTAGGTGTTGGACATGCTACTCCTATAACTTCCAACACGTCCAAAGAGAGGTTATTGAGACAGGTTTGGAGGATGAAGTCCTCTGTAATCGGATCTCGGGAGTTCATCATCTTATTCCGGAAGTGCTTGATGAAGTCGTCGACCGTCTCGTCGTCTTCCTATTTCTCATCAAAGAGTGTTCTGAGTGACACCTAGGCGTCATCATCAAAGAAGTGAGCGAGGAACAGGTTCTCCAGGTCGTCCCAGTCGTTGATGCTTCCAGGCTTGAGACAGTGGTACCAATCAAAGGTGGGCCCATGAAGGGTGCCAACGAATGACCGAACCATCAATGCTTCATTGTCAGAGATTATGCCCAAGTGGGACTTGAAGTAGATCAGGTGCTGAGTGGGCGAACCCTTCCCATCAAACGGTGTAAAGTTAATCAGGTTGAACTTCACTGGATACAGGATTGACTCCCACTCTCTTGGGTAAGGACACGGAATACTAGTCTTCTTCACCTCTCGAGCAGACATCAGAGCATTGATTTTGCTCTTGATATCTTTCATCTTCTCGTCCTCGTCTGTATCATGCTTTGGATGATTTCTAAGAGGAGCAACGTGGCCACCCCGACATTGTTATCTTCGGTGGGACCACCCCTAGCGTTGTTACCTTTAGTGGGGCCACCCCTAACGTTTTGATCAATGGGAGGGTTATCTGCATTAATGTGTTCGTCCATGTCTGAATCATCACATATCTGGTAGGCATTATTGTGATGACTAGATTCACCAATTTGATTAGCCAAGACCTGAATCTGTTGATCATGCTCTTCCCTTATTTGCAGCATAGCCATTTCCATTTTGAACTTGAAGTTCTCTTTTTGCTTGGCCAAGGCATCCTCGATGATTTGTATCATTTGCTCGGTATTGATCATAAACACCTCGCGGGATTGTCCTGGGTTGGATACTATATTGTCAGAAGCGATTGCAGAGTTAGTATCTGATGCTTCATCATCCGAGAATAACCCTCTATTCATCCTCTGATAGTCCCTACATCTAGTAGTCCCTACGCGTAGCCGAGTTAGACGATGCGATACGAGGGGGTCAGAACTAGAAGGTCGAGTCGATTTTCCCTTGTCAGCCATATTAACCGTGATTTCTGGAAGTTCATCACCTTGAACAACCGATTGTTTCTTGCAGAAGTGCTTTGGCTTGGATTTAGCCGTTCCGTCGGAGATCCTCTCGAATACCAAGACCCTCTGTGGAGCGGTCTTGGGCAGCTACACACTGATAATACTACTCTGATAAGTTTTACGCACGGACAATGAAAGTCCATCTCCCGAGTATCCCTCTTTTGAGATCTGTTCATACCCCCAGACCGATGTACAACTCATCGGCATGATGACCGGAGCAATCTACCGCGTGTTGGTATGACTTCTCAGGTACAACGTCGCCGTTTGACGAACACGTTTCCTTCTGAGGACTTGCTGCCTTGATGGCATTCTCAAGAGTCACACATTTGGAACCACGCTTTCATGAGCGCGGGATCTTGACAGGCTCCTGGACTTCAACACGTAATCCAATGCGGTCAGTTGCATGGATTTTCCCGTCATGCGATCTCTTCCACTGCTTAGGAGGATGATTATGACCCCCAGCCTGATAAACCGCTCGAGATTCATTCAACAGGCCTAAGCGTTCTTTAACCGGAGCTTTGCCTCGATCCGCGTGTGACGGACTAAGACGATCCATGATCTTTATCTTAAATTGAGACAAATCCACGCTATCGTGGGATCAATTGAAGTAAGGCGGAACTCGATGGAATCGAAAAACCAGGTGCAGAATGTCTCCTGCCTTGGCCCTGGCGCGGGTCAGACCTTGGTAACCCACGGTTGGGCTAGTCAAACTTGAGTGACCCACGGCTGGGAGGGTTAGACTTGAGTGACCCACGGCTTGGAGGGTCAGACTTGAGTAACACGTGGCTAGGAGGGTCAGACTTGAGTGACACACGGCTTGGAGGGTCAGACATGAGTAACCCGCGTCTTGGAGGTTCATACTTAAGTGACTCACAGCTCGAAGGGTCAAACTTGAGTGACCGCGGCTTAGAGGGTTAGACTTGAGTGACCCGCGGCTTGGAGGGTCAGACTTGAGTGACCCACATTTTTTAATCATTTCGACAGTCATCTTGGACTTTGGCCTCCATACTTTGTGCAGTCTTGTTGGCTTCTTTTCCACTTCTTCCTCCTCTAATTTTTTAGCTTCTTGCACAAGGATTCTTGCATGCGCAAGCAATGTGCGGCGTTTCTGAATTCACTTCTGAAGAGTCGAGCGGGTCCTTTTAACGCGGATCCATTCATTCTTCGTAAGTTCGGAGGAGGAGAGGTTGTTCGCCTGTTGTTGTGGTGGTTGGCGCCTTCTGGACTTCGGATCGGCTTCGTAGCGAATACCGTCAACTGGCTCCAAAGCCTTAGCTAGTTGGCGCGCAAGTCGTTGACGTTGTCTTTGGCATGCCCTCTTTGATAGAATTAGCACGCCTTCAGCAATCAACTCCTTGCTAAAAGGGTTCAGATCTGTGGCTTCGGCCTCATCGGATGTCGGCGGGGCGTTGTGAGCTACAAGTGCAGTGGTGGCAAGGAGATCTTCTTGTTGGACGCCTGAAACTGAAGTTCAGCAAGCTTTCTTAGATGAGGTCCTCCTTCACCTGCGAGGAGAGGTGGATCTGGAGGAGGAGGACGAAAAGTACTCCTCGTACTTCTGTTGGTCGAATTCGTACTCGACCTCTTCTTCAACCGGGATGAGGATCCGAGGTTGCGACACTTCAGCCCTCGCAGAAAGGCTGTCGGCTCCCACTATGATCGCCAGTTTGTTTTCGTCAAAAGTGGTCTTCGTTATCGAGTTCATTACAACTTTGATCGTTTATAATAAATTCAAATAACAAGAATAAAGATTACAACTTTCTAGAAAATAAACACAAGAAATGTTTATCAATTCTTGCTTGTGTAGGGTCTTTGCCTGTGCCTGGGACGTTGATATCCATGGACCACCTACGGATCAGATCCGGTTAACAGAATTATTGATCAAAGCTCCTACTTTACTAAGGAAGTATTCACTGAAGTACTGATATCGACCAAGCGAAATCAATACTCTTCTCGAGATTAAGACCAAGCCTAATCTCAAGGAAAGGGGGATAGGGCTTCAGATTCTTCAAAAGACTCCTTCTTTATACCGAAGTTCGTCGGGATCTGACTTACCTTCGCTGTAAATTCATGCTCCTTTGACTCCTTAATCCAGCAGCACTTCGGCCTCTTGATAAAATTTCACCCCCTGAGAAGGGAGGCTCTAGGCTTGTATTTATAGGGCCTCGGATGCGGTATTTGAATAAGAATGAGAGATTTGGTCATATCTTTAGTTGACAACGGCCTAACCATGTTTGTGGATGATATCCAATCAGTTGGGAAGCTCTGGAACTAAAGAAACCGATCAAAACAGCCTAAAATGTATTTTGGGCGTTATGGCAGTTCTGAGCGCGAGACAGACCGCAGTGACCCGCGCGGCCGCGGGCCACCATGCGGTGACCCGCATGAGCGCGGGTTCCGAGCTTTTTGAGCTTTTTTTATGTTTCCCGACTTTCTCGGACTTGTACTTTCTGCCGATTTGCATATTTGGTTGTCTTGTTGACTTGTAGGTTTCGCTGATTGATGAGCGCGAGCTGACTGACGAGCGGGTTCGGTCACTTGGAACTGACTGACGCGCGTGAGCTGATTGACTAGCGCGTTCGGTCACTTGGAGCTGACCGACGCGTGCGAGCTGACTGACGAGCGCGTTCGGTCACTTGGAGCTGACCAACGCGCGCGGTCACTTTGAGCTAACCGAGAAGCGCGGGCCACTCGGATAATCCTTCTTAACTCGGATGATGACGTTCATCGTCTTCTCTTCGTCTCGAGCTGTGTGGGGACACCTACAGGCATTTTTAGACGCCTACAACATATAGTAGTTTTGTTGACTGTACATAGTGAGTCAAAATTTTAATAGTTTATTTGATTTAATTTATTATTAACAACTCTAATAACTATGACATGTTTAGAAACTTGTCATCATAACGTGGTATAAGATTATGACTTAACAGCAAATGTCCAATGATGCCTTTTTAAAAATGAGGTTAGCCCTTTTATTTCTGAGACCCTAGTTGGTATATCTCCTTGTCAAGTCCAACAATAGAACGACTTTGTATCCATATACTTAAATGAAACATTTCTTCAAACTAGAATATAACTATCAATGATAGAGGTACGTGCATGCTGAAAGTAAATCTTATGCATTAAATTGGTTTTAAATGGTTACCTAATATTGGACAAACGAAGAAGAAAAGAAACACAAAAGGCATATACTTTTCGAAAATAAAGGTCTAAGGGTTGAGTCCTCAGGTATAGATTCCATCAATTTTATATTTATTCTGATAAATTATGTTTAATACATCAAGTAAAAAAAGTACATGCAACATTTACTATAGCCAAATTAGCTACAGCAAATGCTGCAGCTTTTTCTTTTTACAGAATATAAATCACATTGTCTTTTCCAACTAATTTGTCACTTATCAAACAAATAGAACTAGAAATTTTATTGCAGCAGTTGTCGCTGCAACTCTATTTTGCATCAACCAAATAGCCCCTAGAAAAATATCATCATAAATTGTTAGTAAGGTGAAGTAGTTTTTAAGCACATGCCCATGAAGTAATAAATATAATTATGAAGGTTTATATAGCTTTAAATTAGCGTAACATCTTTAAAATTTCACATATATAATATTCAGTTAAACATTTTTATTATGCGTACTTCTAGTTCAAAAGTTCTTTTTTTTCAAAGGATATGCAAGTTGAATCTTTAAAGGATAAATACAAAGGTAATTCTTACAGAGTGGAAAACTTCGTTACATGATACTTTACCACATTGTAGAACCTATTGCTAAATAAATATTGTTTTGAATTCGGAAACTAGAAATTAATTTAATTTGAAAGAGATAAGAAGACTAGTGGTCATAATTTTTTCTTTTAAATAGAGATCCCATAGAATCTCACTCCATTCACTTTATTACATTCGGGAGATTCATTCAACTGATTAGTCAAAATGAAGAGAGTATTTTGGACAAAATAGATAACTAGACTATTCTCTTTATACTACAAGAGGGAAAAAAGTTTTTCCTCCTATAATGAGTCATCTATTTTGAAAATAGCCAAAAAAGTTGGACCATATACTTTTCTTTCTTGTATTATGAAATTAGCTTGGAGAGAACAGTTTTAGTCATCACTCTATATTCTCTTGGACATGATGAAGATGATCAACCTAGCTTCTATGGATAAGTTTTCTCCTTTGGAATGCATGTAGTTGTTAAGTAATATCATATAAAGCTATTTTCCCTACAAAGAGGAAATTGATTGAGATGTTTTCATTACATGTAGCGTAGACTAGAAAATGCATCAATTAGAAGAGGATGACAAAATTTAATTAATAGAGTAGGAAAAACAAGAAGTAAACATAAGAATCTAGTTAACAAAGAGCATAACCCTAAAATTAAACAGAAAGAACAAGATTCATATGGCCGAACTGAAGTAATTAGGTTAAAAGCTTTATTTTTGTAGTTCTTCTATTCTCATAGTATCAATTTGTCTGAACTAGATCTCGTGGTTTTCCCTTATTTTGAGGGGATTTCCATACAAGGAGAACTTACCCACATTTTCAGTCAATAGAGAGCCCATTAGCTACACACCCTCTTTGGATTATGAAGAATAGAAAAGAAGGGAATATAGGAGGAACCATTCATCCCAATTGAATCAGGGGTAAAGTAACCACTCTCACTCCCCTAAACTCACTCTCATTAATATAAATTTTGTTCAATTCCAAGTTTGGATGAAATTGAGGCCTTGTTTGAAATGTGGAAATGAATGGGGATGGAATGATAATTCCCATTCTTACTCATTCTTACCAAAAACAACCTCTTTTTAAAAGCTAGAATGTTCTTTCTTACTCTCCTGTTATTCACACATTTCTAATAATATGGTAGGGAATGTGCATTCTCATTTCTGTGGGAATAAAAAGAATACGTAACTTTTAAATATGTTCATTCTCATTTTATTCTCTAAAAGCATTTAAATTTGAGAATGAGAATGAGAATTCCATTTCCATATTAATTTCCCTACATTCCTTGCTTCATTCTATTCTTATTTCACCCAATTTCCGCATATCAAATAAGTCATGATAGAAAGATATGTTCTCTGAACCTCACATCTCTCCTTTGTCCCCATCTTCCCTTAACTTTCCTACCAAAGCTTAGGCATAACCTTAACACCTTGTTTGGATGGACGTTAATGGATGGAAATTAAAGTGAAATTTCAATTTCACCTTATTTGAGAGTTTTTTAGGGGTTAGAGGATGTAATGGAAGGTTAAATTTCCTTCCATTTTCCTCCCCTCCAATTTAAGGGGTAGAGGATGGAATTGAAACCAATGTAAAATTTTAGAATATGATAAGACAATTATACCCTTATGATATTAAAACCAATGGCTAAGATATACTCTCATCCAATAAGTAAGGGTATTTATGTATCTTTGTATATATTCCCTTCACTTCCCTCCTCTTTATTAGAACTCCCAAACAAGGTAAAATAAATTTACTTTCATTCCTCTTACTAAACTCCTAAACAACATTTTATCTTTTCACTTTCATTCCATACATTTCTTTTCCATTATTTAGGCTCCGTTTGGATACCATGGTGTTTTACTTGTTTCCATGGTATTTTTGCCGAAAATAAAACACCATGCGTTTGGAAACCATGGTGTTTTTTAAGATAAATCATCCTTAAACTAAAAACACAACACTTATTTCAAAACACATTTTAGGTATTTTAAGTTTGGTGTTCTGGTTTTGAGTTTGAGAATATGTTAATATAATATCTAACTTAATATATTAAATATAATTAATATAGAGTTAATATCAACATGCTTATATTATACTATACTATATTATATTATAGTTAATTTAATATATTATAATATTTATTAAATAATATAAAATATAATAAATAAAATATCTTATATAATAATATAATAACATATTAAATACTAGTATTTTATATGTTAATAATGTATTATATAATAATAAATAATAATAAAATATAAATAAACTAATAAAAATAATAATAAAGTTATTGATAATAAGTAATAATATAATAATGATATAATAGTATACTATACAATAGTATAATGGCTATAATATTATTAACTTTTTAATAAATAAACTGTAATAAATTAGTAATTATAAAATATTATATAATAGTAGCATTTTAATAATAATATAATAATATTATTATAGTAATATATTGTATAGTAAATATAATATAATGGGGGAAATGCCTCTAGCCCACAAAACGCGCCAGAACGTGCCTCCTAAGACTTTTTCAACGGGCGCTTTGCCCCCAAAAACACCGCGATTTCCAAAACAACTCGTCACGTGAAACGTTGTTTAAAACTCACACGAACTACCCAAAATACCTTTATACAGCCTATAACTGTTACCCTCTCAAGTCGAAAATTTGGGATTGATACTGTAGCATTAAATGGTAATTAGAATGTAGCTTTGGGGGAAATTCCCATTTCCCTCCAAATTATTACCATATCTAAATCCCCTACCGCTGTAAAACCATCTCCTCCCCATTTGCTTACCCCAACTACTCTTTCTCCTTCCACTTAATTCTTCAATTCTTCAACTACTCCCTTGTTTAAAATGACGGATGGATCCCTTCTTTGAGTGATGACAAAGGCAAAAAGCAATAAAGAGGGTGACAAGGTATTCATCATTATCAAAGAGACTACAGAAATCATCAGCTTGAAATATCAAGTGTCACAAAGGCTTAAAATATCAATACAATCTTTTTACTGAAGTTCATATGCGAAAGGGAAAAGAAATTCAGTATTTTAATTGACAATGATGAGGGCTTGAGTTTGATGTTCGAGCATTATCGTCGTAATGGATTTTCAAACGTAAATTTGTATGCTACCTCCGCTGGGGAATCCTCAACTTCTCAGAACATGCAAACTATACCAGAAAATGTGTAGGCATTACACTTTAGATTTCCTTATGAGTTCACTTATAGGTTATGAGTCGGTTGTTAACCTTATGCATTGGTTGCTGAGGTTATGAGTTGGTTGTCAAGGTTACGGACTAGTTGTTAAGGTTATGTGTTGTTTGGCTTATTTTATGAAATAGTTTTAAGATTTTTTCTAAAGTTATGAGTTCGATGTTACATATACTAGTTGGTTGCTATGGTTAGGTGTTTGTTGTTAAGTATACACATTTGTTATTAAGGTTATGTGTTGGCTGTTAAGTTTATAAGTTTGTTGTTAAGGTTAGGAGTTCATTGCTGAAGCTATGTATTTTTTTACTTCTATAGGACTATTCTGATAGAAAATTCACAATGCACAGCTACCACACTCACCCAAACATGTAATGATGAGCGTATTCCTAATGATAATCCCACTGACGACTCGATCATATTGCTGGAAGACATGATTAACAACCAAACAAAGATCCTAGCTGAGTGCCACACAACCATACGTAAAATTGGACAGAAATTTGATAGTGCTGCTGAAGTTAGATTAGCACTTCAATACTATTCAATTACTAAAAGGTTCGAGTATGATTTTTACTACAATGAACAAAGACGTATAAGAGTCCATTGCTAATTCAGGCACACGTTGGGTTGCCCTTGGATGTTGTTTTCTTCCCCACTTAGAAATTCGTCGATCATGTCCATAAAGAATTTCTGTTCCACCCACACTTGCAGTCAACATGGAGCTAGTGCTAGAGCATCAAGAAAGTTCATTGCAGGCCAAATATAAGATGTTTTGAAGGTTAGGCTAGATCTTCGTGCAGTTGATATCAAGAACGACATGCTCTCAAATTATGACATTAAGATAAACTACACTAAAGCGTGGAAAAGCAAAGAGACATCTCAACAGGACCTGTTTGGTGATGATGATGAGACTTACGATTCACTGAGATGGTACATTCTTTTATTTTTATGTTTTAGTTATTAAGGTTATGTTTTGGTTGCTAGCCATATGTATTAGTTGTTAAGGTTATTGGTTTGTTGTTAAGTATACTTGTTGGTTGTTAAGGTTGAAGATTAGTTGTTATGGTTATGAATCTATTGCTAAGATTACTGCTTTGTTGTTATGTTTATGCATGTATAAAGCCATTGTTCATGCAACTAATCTAGGAAGTCGTGTTGCTATTGATGCTGATGATAGAAAGTTTAGGCATTTGTTCATAAGTTATAACGCCTGTATTGAAGGGTTCATTGCTGGGTATAGGCCTCTCTTTTTTTAGGATGGAACATTTATTAAAGATCGCTACAAAGACATTCTACTTAGTGCCACTGGATATGACAGCAACCAGGGAATATTTCCTCTTACTTATTGTGTATGCGACCAGGAGAATGAGGCTAATTGGAAATTGTTCATACAATGATTGTGGATGTTACTGTATGATAGAGAAAAGCCTTACAATCCTCCACATCAACTGGTAATAATTTCCGACGCCGACAAGGGTATTAGGGTAGCAGTCGAGGAATTCTTTCCAGATACTTTCCATTTAAGGTATGTTCTTCATCTAGTCGAGAATTTTAAAAAGAAGATAAAGGATTTTGGACACAAGGCAAATGTCGCCTAAATATTGGGTGATTTGTTACAATCTGTAGCTTATAAGTACATAATTTTTGAATAGGATAATTATATGAAAGAATTGACATTGATTGATCACAGGGCTTAAGTTACTGTAATGGAATACTCTCCGGAGAGATGGGCAAACACTTATTTTCCTGGTATAAGGTATGATAGCTTGGTTTAAACGTTATTTTGTTAAGGCTACATTTTAGTTGTTAAGGTTAGAGTTAGCCTACAGTTTTGTTGTTAAGGTTATGTTTCAGTTGTTAAGGTTAGTGTTTTATTGTTAAGGTTAGAATTTTATTGTTAATGTTAGCTTTTGGTTGTTAAGGTTAGATTTTGGTTGTTAAGGTTAGAGAATTGTTGTTAAGATTAGCCTTTGGTTGTTAAGGTTAGCTTTTGGTTGTTAAGGTTAGAGAATTGTTGTTAAGATTAGCCTTTGGTTGTTAAGGTTAGCTTTTGGTTGTTAAGGTTAGATATTTGTTGTTAAGTTTATCCTTTCGTTGTTAAGTTTAATTTTGGATGTTAATCTTACTTCTAACTTTACAAGTATGGCCATGTTACTTCAAACGTTGTTGAGTCCCTCAACAGCTGGATAAGAAAGGCACGAATGTTGTGAATCTTATCTTTGGTTGAGACGATACGGAAGCCAATCATGGAGTGAATGCATGAAAGGAGGCTAATGGCAGCGAATTGGTCTGGATACTTATGTCTAGAAACGAAGATAGTGTTAAGTGAAAATATTCACCATGGTAGCTGCTTGGCCATTAAACATTCGACAGAATATATTATGGAGGTCGAGTCTAATAAAACTTATCGTGTATATTTAAAGAATCGGTCATGTTCATGCAGATCTTGGGACATCACTTGCATTCCTTGCAAACATGTGTGCGCTGCAATTACATAGATGGGACGAGATATTTATCAATATTGTGATTGGTTTATGACTGCTAATGTATTCAGAGCAAGTTATGCACCAATTGTCTTTCCTATCCCAGATTATGAGAAACTCTTTGTACCACCAGAAGACCGATTAATAAAGCCTCCTCTCACCAAAAAAGATAGGGAATACTATGTACTAGACGAATAAACAACAGGTCATTGAACACCCATCCTATTAAGTGCTCTCGATGCAACATAGAGGGTCATAATCGTCAAACTTGTAACGAGCCTATATAGTTTAACATTTTATTGTTAGGGTTATGGACTAGTTGATAAGGTTACTGTTTGGTTGTCATGTTTACGGATTTGTTGTCAAGTATATCATTACAAGTGTTAAGGTTCTGGCTTGGTTGTTAATGTTATTATTTGGTTGTCAATTTTATCGTTTGAATGTTAAGGTTATTGTTATTCACTTTCACTTGGTTGTCAAGGTTACTAAGATATTTTTTCTGTTACTGCATTCAATGCATTTTATAGTTCCCAAGGTAGGAGAGTTATGATAACCTGGACTCCTACCTATTCTCACCTTCCACGCGGCAATCTCACCATCCCTTTGCTTATTCCAAGACAGTACAGTTATGATAATCTTTCTCCTCACTTTTTCCTCTTTATCCTCCCATCACCGCCACTCTATTGATCCTCACTCTTTTCTCAATCATCCTAAGCCCCCTCTAATCAGTCTCCTAGCACCTTCAAGTCTCATTTCTATCATAAACCAAAAGATCATGGCTAGCCCTCACGCTGATGAAGTTTGCGACTACTGTCCTCATGGCTTTTATAAACTGGACGATCTTTCTTCTTTCGCCATCTTTAATATTTCTGGATTCTTCCCATATAATAGCATCAACCTTTTAAATGTTAATACTATTATCTATTCCCCATTGTCATTTCTCTAAGTTCCATCAGCTGTGGGTGAATATAAATGGCTTTTTCCAGAGAGCTTTCCGTGAACTTACCAGGCTTACATAACTTTTTGATAATTTCTTTCTACTTTGAGCCAAGATTCAAAAGTACAGTGAAGTCAATCAATCTAAGGAGTTCATCCAAGAAACCTTCATTGTAATAATGAAGTCACATGGGAAGGCAAGCATATGACGGTAGAGAGAAGAATACGAGCATACGTTAACAATGTATATTGGATGTTTGTTTAACTTTTGGTTTGTTTAACTTGATGTTTGTATACTGGAGGTCACATTTACTTTTGGTTTGTTTAACTTGATGTCGATATGGGATATTAACAATGTATACTGGATGATGTTGGGCGTTTAGTTGTCAAGCATACGGATTGGTTGTTAAGTTTAGCTTTTGGTTGTTAAGGTTATAGACTGGTTGTCAAGTTTATGGGTTTATTCTTAATGTTACGGCATTGTTGTTAATGTTATGGGTTTGTTGTTAATGTTATGATATTTATTGTTAAGTTTAGCGTTGTATTGTTAAGCTTGTGGATTTGTTGTCAAGGTTACCATTTTTTTATCAAGGTTAGCGTTGGGTTGTTAATTAGCGCTTGGTTGTCCAGGTTATGTCTTGGTTGTAAAAGAATATATTTATCTAATTCAAGGTTGTTAATATTTAAGTATATTTTTGTTTAGAAAAATTCTTGCTTGGCTGTTATAATTAAGGTTATGGACTAGTTGTCAAGGTTATGGGTTTATTGTTAAGTTTAATATTTTATTGTTAAGCTTATGGATTGGTTGTTAAGGTTTGCGCTGGGTTGTTAATTCACGCATACAGATTTATTGTTAAGTTAACATTTTATTATTAATCTTATGGATTGGTTGTTAAGGTTAGCCTTTGGTGGTTAAGGTTAGCTTTTGGTTGTCAAGGTTACCTAGAGAAATTTTTTTCTTTCTGCATTAAATGCATTTCACAATAACGTTTGTTCCTAAGACAGGCAGCCATTATCATCTTGCTCCTCGCTATTCCTATATACCATGCGGCAATTACCGCCATCCCTTCACCTATTCCAAGACATGGCAGTCATGATAACCTTTCCCCTGACTCTTTCCTCGATCTTCCCATCACCATCATTCTCTTCATCTACTAATAAGCCCCCTAGTCATGATAGTCATGACAACCAATCTCAGCCTCCTAGCAACTAGATCCCCCCTTCCTGTCCTAAACCAGAAGATCATGGCTCATGATGATATCATCTACATCCACTACCATGGCTCAGGGCATATTTCCCGAGATTGCCCTCATGGATTTAGAGCTTGCGCCCCCCACGATGCTCCATGTGCCAGACAACATTGTCAGCACCATTCAAGAGCTGACTACCTTTACCATCTTCACTCCTGAGTTAGGCTGTCCATCTATGGAGGAGCTCAGAAAAATGCTTGGGTACCTCTTCAACGTCTGGGATTGATCACATGAGATCAATCAGGCAGCCAGAAATAGCTTCATGGTTAAATTTTTGTCTGATGAACTACTAGATCAAGCCATCGAGTTCAATCTGATAGATATGGGCTCCTTCTAGGGCATATTCAGACGTTGGAGGGAGGACCTCGGGCTAAAAACATTGCCTAAACTCTTTCTCACGTGGGTCCGCCTCTTCAATCTCCCATACCACCTCTGGGACTAGGAGTTCCTGTAATCATTGTTCGAGGGTATCGGCCAATGCCTGTATAGCTCCACCGACATCATCACAAAAAATAACTTCAAAGACTGTAGGGTGCTGCTCGAGATCAGGGCTTATTCGGATGTCCCTAAGAGGATTAGGTTCCGTTACACCTCTCCTATGGATGGTAACCTAGTGGAAGGGTTCGTTGTAACTCAGGTTATCGGTCGGGACTGGGAGCACCAAGCGAATAGGGAAGCTGATCCTATCGACATGGCTGTTGACCAACCTCCCCACCATCGTACGTAGCCTCCTAGCACCGACCTGGAGTTGATTGAGGTGACTTGCGACGGCAGGCAAATGGCGATGGAGAGAGATCTCTAGCAGCGATTTCTCTAGGACCAAGGTTTTGAGGGGTCCATCTTTCCTCGGGACAGGGGTTTCTCAGACGACTTTGCTTCGAGCAAAGGGAGAGGGGGGAGCAGTCGGCCCTTAGGTTACCATTATCTCTAAATTTACTTTTGTTTTGTTTAACTTGATGTTGATATGGGATGTTAACAACATATTAATATATGATACACTTTTGGAATGATTGTACTACACTAAGTTATGGGTTTGTTGTTCAGCTTCGCTTTTGGTTATTAAGTAAATACGCTGCTTGTTAAGCTTATGTTTTTGTTGTTAAGCTTTATCGTTTGGTTGTTAAGGTACGATCTTGTAGTTAAGGTTACGAGTTTGTTGTTAAGCATAGGGCTTGCTTGTCAAGGTTATGGGATATATTGTTGTTAAGGTTACAAGTTTGTTGTTAAGGTTATGGGTTCGTTGTTCAGCTTAGGGCTTGGTTGTCAAGGTTATGGGATTATTGTTAAAGTTATGAGTTTGTTGTTAAGCTTAGGAGTTAGGACTTTGATTGTCAAGGTTACGAGTTTGTTGTCTAGATTAACTTTTCGCTGTTAAAGTTGTGGCTTGGTTGTGGCTTGGTTGTCAAGCTTATGTGTTGGTTGTCTATCAAGGTATCGGCTTTTTACTCCAGCTTAACAATTTGCTATTAACCCTTTATATTTATAATATTTACATGTATAATATTATTTACAAAGAATTGTAATATGATCATTTACAAAAGTCTATATCTCAATGTCATCATCGTCACGTTTACTCATATATTTTCTCCTCTTCCTACCTTCAATTAGTAAATAACGCTGCTAGCTTCGCTCGTACCACCCATGTGTTATGCTCTTTGGGCATAACGTGCAGGCGACTTCTACCTTCGATAATGACTTTTACAAACTGGTAGGCGTAGATCACGCAGTCAGGACAATGGGAACTAAGAGGTTAGTACACCCTTCATCGACCAAACTTTTGATGTAGATTTCATATGCTTCTTTATATTCAGGTCTCTCCACATGTATCTGGTGATGTAATAAAGAACTAGACCGATTAGGAACCTTTTAACATAGATTGTAATATATAAGTAGATATACGTCTATCATATACTTATAGAAAAGAATAGGAGACCACCCCATATTTTTTACTGGATGAGGCTTTCTGACTTTCACGTACTAAATCTAGCAGCGTCTCAACAAGCTATAAGTTGACAATAAGTAATAAATAATAGTATTATCTTGGATGATAAACCAACTTTATCAAGAGTAAATCTTACTGAATCATCCAGTCGACCACCGTGTATAATATTGAGAAGCTCAAACCGGTCAATAGACGATCATGTACCTCTGTACACTTTAATAACACTGCAAATAAGAATGAAATAATAAATATAGTTAGAAAAAAAACAAGTAACATTAACACCAAACCAATAACCATAATAACAAACAAGTAACCTTAACAATAAACCCGTAACCTTAACAACAAACCAGTAACCTTAACAACAAACCCGTAACCTTAACAATAAATCTGTAACCTTAACAACAAACTCGTAACCTTAACAACCCCCTTGTAACCTTAGCAACATAGCAGGAACCCTAACAATTAATTGATAACCTTAAAATGAAGGTATAAAATTGTAATATGAGGTAAATACTTACTTGTTACACCTACAAGTGCAAAAATAGTTGAGAACTTTATTCTCCTCTTTCGTAAGCAGCGCAGCAACATCTGCTGACACCTTATAATTATGTACAAATGTGTCATGCCCATCATAAAACTTGATGATGAAACCTTGATTAAAGGAAATCCCCTTGTTCAACTTATCTATGTACATTTCTTCTTCCTTTCTCATAGGGGAACTCATGCGTTTTTCCCAGAAGATTGAGTGGTGATCACATTGTAGCCCAGTAGATGCTAACTCTGCTCCCTTTTCCTCCACCTGCTCTTTCACCTTTTCCTCCACCTGCTCTTTCTCCTTTTCCACGATCTCTATAATAGTCGTGTCCCCTATATTTTATTTTTTTTCTTCTTCTTCCCTTCAGTATAAGGGGTAGCTATATGCTTGGAAGGCTTCATCGTGTTAGACCCTAGAGGGGGGGTGATTAGGGTCTTATGCTAATCTAATCCGATTTAAATGCTAATTAAAATTAATTAACAAGTGTATTCTTGCAAGATAGATATACAAAGAGATATGTGCAAGAATATGCAATATACACAAGGTGATATATCCTATATGATAGAAATATGTGCAAGGATATATATGAACCAACACAAGATGATATATCCTACCAAAGAGATATTCAATATGATATATGCAAGGATATGTCAACTAACACAAGGGTAAACAATATGAACTAGATAGTGGATCATATAAATAATGAGCTAATGACAATGGCGATAAGAAATATAAACACAAGTATAAATAAACGCCAAAGCACACTCAAACACACAATATGATCACGGAGTTCGGACCTTCCGTCCTACGTCTCCGCTCCCCACTCCCGGGGAGAAATCCACTATCACAACCCGGTTTGGAAGCCGGAACTTCTACACACCTCACAGTGTCGGTTTTCAACGCTCACCGAACAACGTCACTCCTCACAATTTTCTTCACGGAGTTCAGTCCCCTCGACCTACGTCTCCGTTCCTCTCCTCTAGGAACTACACACTCGGTTTTCTAGCTCACCGAAAACTTTACAATCTCACAAAGTAACAAATATGAATTTGTTCTCTACAATAGATGAGAACACAATTAAAGCACAACTCAATGTTACAATCACTCACCACCCAACTATACTATGTATGTAAATACTAAAAGCTCAATGTGGGTGTGTGTAACAATGAGTAAATAAAATCAATTCAACTAAACTCAAATATAAAATCTAGCTTAAGAGCAATGATAATCAAACAATTATATAAGTATAAAGCTAGAGTTTGAGTTTAGAAAAACTTCTCTAAAACACAAAGAAGATGATGAAGAAGATTGAGAAAGAATCCCCCAATCTGCAGTAAAGCTTCCTCCTTTGTAAACAAAACCCAAACACACTTAAACCAAACTAAAACTGTTTAAACCCTTGTTTAATACTTGGTTTAAAAACTTCTTGATTAACTCTTGAAAAGACATCAGCAATGGGTATTTATACCCTCTCAAAGCTCAGCCAAAATCCCAAAACAGAAGGACCAAAAAGCCCCCAGCAACGGTAATAAAACTAGCCGTTAGAAGCTGAGAAAACACCCATCGGTCGACCGGAAAACTCGTCGGTCGACCGGACATTTCCATCGGTCGACCGGACCGGTCGACCGACAGCTTTCTGTCGACCCAGTGAGATTTTGACCTCGGGTTCGGTCGACCGGACCGGTCGACCGAATTCTGACATCCCAGAAAAACAGATTTTTGACACATTTAAACAATTCGTAAAATATTCATTTGACTTCTGAAAATTATGAAACTTTGGGAAAAGTATTTAAACATGAAAACAAACATGTTACAAAAAGAATTTTCCAAATTGCATTTCCCATTTGTGAAAGATCATCATTTTGCAAACTAGTTCAAAAACACGAAAACTAAATATACATGTTTTTAACATTTGATATAAACCAACTTTTGAAGCTTTACAAAATGATTGTATAGACTTGATAAGAGATATAACACGTTGTTATGAAGTCTATAACCTAGAAATACAATATTTTCATGAAATTGCATATTCTATGCAATATATACAAAACACTAAATATGATTTCGTTAAATATAATCTTGTTAAAAGAGAAATCATATGTAGGCATATAAACATGAAACAAAATAGTATTTTCCAATTCTATTCATTTGTTTCATATATAAACTCGAAAATTATTTAAACCAATAACATATATGTATATATATAACTATATATATACAAAAACCAAAACGTGTATGTGTGTATATAATTGAGCTTAAAGTACTAACACACATAATATAAAACCTAAACTAAATTACCCAAGCTTGATGATCTTCAACGAAGCTCTATCTTGGTATACTTGCGGATGAAGCTTGACTTGGATCTTTAACATGAATTGCAAGTCTTCAACCCGACATTTCCGCCAACCTCCATTGGATTTCATCGTTGAAGCGCAATTCCATCCATCCTCCAACTACGTTGTTTGTCTACAAAACATAGGAATGTACAAATACTAGACAAACAACATTAGTAGTAAATTGTTTGTTAAACATCATCAAAACAAGAAGGCCAACACATCGCTCTTCTGACTCTCTTTTTTTAAGGGGTGCGGCAGCGAACACTTTTGCGCGTGCCACCTTTGCATCCCTCTTTCTCTTATTCATTGGTATAATAAGAGAAGCATCTTCATCCTCAAAAAATGTGTCAGTTGCTAGTGGAGGGACTTTCTCTGGTGACTTTATTTCCCTCCCAGTGTCCATGCGTGGAGTGCACGTTTCTAAAAAACATTTGAAATATAAATATTCAAAAACTTAATAACCGCTATCAAAACTTAGCAACCAATATGTAGACTTAACAACCAATCCCTAAACATATAGTGAAAAAAGAATCTAATTTGTGCAAGTTTGCAGCTCCATCGCTGTGATGGACACGTTCTCTCCTCGTTTATTTCATCTTCCTCTGGGAGAGGATCTTCCACTGCCGTATCAATGTCAATAGTATCTGTTGGAGGAACTTCCCCTATTGGAGCATCTTCGCTCTCCTTGTTGATGTTAGAAAAAAATGGTGGATAGACTTCCGCTATTGGAGGGCCTTCGCTCTCCTTATTAGTGTCAGTAATAAAGAATGATTGAGGGCCTTCTCCCTCTAGGAGAGGATCTTCCACTATCGTATCAATGTCAGTAGTATCTGTTGGAGGGACTTCCCCTGTTGAAGCATCTTCGCTCTCCTTATTGATGTCAGAAAAAAATGGTGGATGAACTTTTGCTATTGGAGGGCCTTTGCACTCCTTATTAGTGTCAGCAAAGAATGATTAAGGGCCTTTTCCCTCAAACTGTATATCAATGCCACTCACGCTGCGTGGAGTGCCTGATTCAAAAAACAAATTAAAATTTAGAAGTTTATTATGAAAAAACTTAACATCAGTTATATAACCTTAACAACTAACCCATATACTTCATAATAAATCCGTATACTTAATAATCAATCACTAATCTTAACAATAAATCTGTAACCTTAACAATAAATCCGTAACCTTAACAATCAATCCATATACTTAACCAACAATATTTAACCGTAACAATCAAAAGTAATTGGAAACCAAATACAACATGTACATGTTTGCAGCTCCAACGTTGGGTTGGACACCTCTGCAGCAGACCTCTTATTCTTATATACAGTGAGGCTTCTGGATCGAGCTTCGTTGAATTCTTCTCTCAGCCTCCTCACTTGAGCAGACATCATAGCCACTTTTACAGAAAGAGAACTTATTATTACACGGTCGGCAGCAATCTGATCTTTGAATTTATTCTTATTATCGTGACGTAATTTTTGATTCATTGTCATGACTGTAGACTGTCTAAAAAACACTACAGATAGCTGATCCCCATCAAACACTAATGGTGAAAGTTATAACCTGACGACTTTCGCATCACCAATCCAATAATTAAAGAGACAATCAGATGACTTTCACGTTAACAAATGAAGGCTATAATTGGAAGATTTCACGTAGATTGAGAAAGGTTACAATCTGACAACCTTTACAACAACCGATAAAAGCTCTGATCAACGGCCTTCACAAACAACAGCGGGAGTTACAATCTGACGACTCTCACATTTTAAGGAGCGAAGACGAAGATTACAAGATGATGATCTTCGCAAACGCTCTAACAAAAGAGACTACAAGTTAATAGTCTCTTCAATTCAAGATGCAAAACTCACCTTTGCGTCTCAGAATAAAGATGCATAGCTTACCTTTGTGTCTCAGAAGCTAGACGCACAGCTCAGAACTGCATCCCAGATTTCAGACGCAGAACTCATCTGTACGTTTCAAGAATAAAACGCTAGAGTCAACCTTGCATTCCAGACTCAAAATGCATGGCTCACCAGTGTATTTTTTAGCCTCAAGTGCAGAACCCAATTCTGCATCCAAAGTTCAGAACGCAGCGTTCATGCCCAGAACATAATTCTTGCGTTTGACTCATTCAAACACGAGCTGAATGCTTTCAAAACCGTTTCCCCATGATTTAAGAGGATCACTCCCCCACTTAGGAGCGAATTAAGGGGGGGTGGTTACCTCCCTTAATCCTCTATAAATAGCTAAAAAATCAGCTTAAAAAAGATCCTTTTTAGATCTTCAAATTGGGGGCTCTTTTTGGATCTGGGAGCACTTTCGGATCTTGAAGAGATCGACATTCACCCTTGGAGATCCGGGATCATTCTTCGGCAACATAGATCTTTTGAGCTTTTCTTCATCTTTAGCTATAAACCGATTTCTGTTAAATCAAATTAACTCTTTCAAAGAGTTTTCAACTTGCTTTGAGTTCTTTAACTCGTTAAGAGTTTCACACTTACCATGGAAGTTCTCCTCAATGTCAACTGAGAGGAAGATATCATGTTCCACGAGGTAAAACATTCAGATCGTCAACGGGATACAAGGATCTGAACTCCCATCGACACCAAGAAGAACCCAAGTTAAACAAAGAGAAGGGTCTCTGTCAATCGCTTCTCTCTTTTGTAAATCAGGAAACCGATTGAGAGGAATTATAATTTCTTTTTCTAAGTTTGTTAAAGAGAGATTGCATTGAGAGAGTTGTAATCTATTCTTTTTCTAAGTCTGTTAGAGAGAATAATACAAATTTAATTCTCTATTTTTTTCTTTTAATTTTCCCACCAAACAGCGATGCTCTTCCAATAGATCACTTACCAAGGCAATTATATTTTTTCAACTGCCTCATTTGGCTGCTCGACCTCTTCATCAATATTTTGTGGCATCACCTATGCAATGGATAAATACAGTATTATTAAAAAGATAATTAAAAGTAATAAATTTCATAATTGCTAAATTCTTACCTATCCTTCAAGTGGGATATCATCTTCTGCTGTCCTTTTCTTTTTGAGAAGAGGTTATCTTGGGCCACATGCCCTACCGGCGTTTCCTGCAGCTGGTTCCTTATTCTTTCCCCTCACTCTCTCTCTCTCTCTCCTTCCCCTGTTCCTTCCCTCACAAACCTCCCTCGATGCTTTGAGCTTGGCCATGGATCTGTGGAAGCTTTATCGTAGCTTTGCTTGCTTTAGCTACAACAGTTGCCAATCTTAAAGATCCAGCAACTTATCCCAGTCTCACTCAATTTGTGAGGGGAGACCGTAACATACTTCCAACTACTGGCTTCTTGATGCCATTAAGTTCATAGTAGCATAGCTGCACGTGAGAGAAATATAATCTTAACAAACACCCCTTAACCTCAACAACAAATAAGTAACCATAACAATAAAACAGTAACATTAACAACCAAACTGTAATCTTAACAATCAAATCGCAACCTTAATAGCTAAACCATAACCTTCACAGTCAATAATAAGAAAAGTAGGATTACTTACACAAACAAGCTGGGTACACCCTTGCAGATATACAATCGTCTTCCCTGGCCCAGGACCCTTCAGTGCCTTTTCAATCACATCATATGTCTCACTGAATATATAGGTCCCCGAAACAGTGTTATTAGCCTTTTTTATGCTGTCAACATACTTGAATAAATGCCTAGGAATGCCAAGAACACTGCTTGGACACCAGATCATGCTCAACTGATAGAGGATCTATAGCAAAACAAAGTCCTTCACATCTCGACGATCAGTTAATTATACCAGCTTCAGGAGCAGTTGCTTAACATTGCGTCTGGTGTCACCCTCAGGTTTGTTAAAAAACCTAGACCAAATCCTGTTCTTCTTATCTCGGTTGTGGTCAACAAGATCCCCCTCTTTGGAGAACCACGTATAGCTCATTGCCCACTCAAGGTTGAATGAGCACGTGATTTCTTTTCCAGCTTTTGTATCGGTGAAGATGAATTTCATCTTTTTCTCGTTCCACTGTCTCAAAATGTACTCAAAAGTGGGAAGATCAAGACCAGGAGGGCCAAAATGGACGTAGTTTCTGAATACATTATCTTTGTAGGCCCCCCAATGCCTTGGCTCCATACGTTACACCAAAGTGCACATGAACTCATAATAGGCACTGAAGCTGGATATGGACCGCAGCGTACAAGTGGACTTTTCCCTTTGTCTACAAAGCAAAACCACATGACATAAATAGTTTGAAAATAATCAGTAAACATAACAACTATGCTGTAAACTTGACAAAGAAACTGTAACTTTAACAACAAACTCGTAACCTTAACAACCAAAGCCTAAACTCGACAACTAATCAATAACCTTAACAATAAAAGCATAAGCCTTACAGGTTAACAGTAACCTCAATAACTAACAGACACCTATAAACAGTAACATTCACAACAAACTCCGAGCCTTATTAAGTAAACCTTAACCTTAATAACTAAACAGTAACCTTAACAACAGATCAGTGACATTGACAAAAAATTCATAACCCTAACAATGAATAAATTTCCTTGACAACTACATGCTAACCTTCACAACTTATCAGTATCCTTCACAATTAACACAGCATGCAACATGATAAATAACATAAAATTTGCGGCAAAAATCCCTTTTTTTTTGCTATAAGCTTCTCTTTATCTCTTCTCTGTAGATCAAGGAGCGCTCTAGTGGCATCGGCGGTGGCACCGGTGGTGCCAGTGCTGCCCTCTAGATCTGGGCGGAGGACTACACTTTCCGTTTAAGATGGACTTCTAGGATGCGAGTGGCTGGCTGCAATGTCCTCTAGAACATTATCAATTGTAGCTCCAGCGTCAGTCCACTATGCTATTGTCTTGGCTCTTTTTAAGATGACAAACTGTGACGCGTCTTCGTCTTCGCTATGGTCGGCATGGAGGCAAACTTTGGAGGTTGAATCACCGGCAATTTTTTATCCCTGTGCTTTAGAGTCGGTGTGCTTGGGAGTCGGTTGATTTAGGGCTAGGATTTTGAAATGAGTTTATGGAGACGGTTCGCTTGGACAGAAGAGAGATGGAATGGTACGAACAACGAGGTATGGTAGGTTAACTGGAGGCGATTAAATCAAAGGGTATTTTGGCCAGTTCGTGTGAGTTTTAAACGACGTTTCACATTAGGGCTTGTTTTGGGGGCAAGGGGAAAATCGCGGTGTTTTTTGGGGGCAAAGCGTCCGTTTAAAAAGTCTTCGGGGGGATCACGTTCTGGCGTGTTTTAGGGGCTAGAGGCATTTTTCCCTAATATAATATATAAAAAATTAATATATTATATAATAAATAATATAATTTATTATAAAGTAAAATAATTTTTAAATAATAAAATAATTTATTGCTAAGGAATGTTAATGTAAAAATAATATATTCATAATATAATAATATTTATTTATATCATAAATACTAATATATTATTTAAGTATTATTAATAAACTCTAGCATATTAAACACTATAATATAATATATAATATTAAAAATTTTATAATATATTAATTTACTAATAACATACTAGTAATAACATAATATTAACATTATCAATAATATTATATTATATTAATAATAGTATAATATTATATTAATAATAAATGACATTATTATAAAAATATTAATATAATATACAACAATTACAAATTGATATACCAAAATAATTAAATACATAATTATTTAAAAATAATATGTAATAATTATAATATAATATAATTTAACTCATTAAAGTATAATATAATATTATATACATTATACAATATTATATTGCATTATATTTAATATTATAATACTATATAATGTAAACTAAATATTATAAAATTTTATTAATGATATATTTTATTATAATTAAAATTTAATATATTAATAATATGTTTAAAACTAATGTAATAGGTCAAACTAGTGTTGACCAAAAATACTTAACATGATGTTTTAAAATATTTTAAGGGAAAAACACAACACCATAGTGTTTTTTTATAAAAACACAACAAGAAAAACACCATGGTATCCAACCGAAGAATAAACTTTTCGTCCCTTTGCTTAGGGGGATTATTGGTTGGGACAAGTTCGGGCTAAGTGAGATAATTGTTCTAATAGAATAATTTTATCCCTTTAGGATATTTTGAATAGTATAAAGTAAAATTTAGGATAATGACACAATTAAAAACTTTGATTTGACTATTCATGTGGGATAATTAATGATGTGACATCTTATTAAAGAACACTATTTATTTATCAATGAAATCTAAATTAATTTACATAATTAATTTAGCATATTATTTGGTATGTTATTATAACATAATACATTATTTTACTTTATATTAAATTATAATATATTAATTATAATCACTAATTAAGTATAACTAAATTTAATGTTATTAATTAATATAATACAATATATTATAATAATATCATATATTAATTGATATAATATACAAACAATATATTTAATATAATATTTCAATAATATAATATTTAATCAAATATTACAATATTTTGTTTAATTCAAAATAACATTATTTAAAATATTATATTATTATTAAAATTTTAATATTTTATTTTATTTTATGATAATTACTATAATTTAAATAGAATAATTGATGACATGGCTCCTTATTAAAATATAATATTTATAAAAACCATAATATACTATAAATATATTCACTATTATTAACTAAAAATATTATTAAATACTATATTATATTATATTAATTTTATAAATATTATCACATTTTCATATATAGTAATTTATTATAATTTTTATTGTATTAATAAAATATTATTTAATATTATAACTACGAAAATATTGACAATATATTTAAGACTATTAATTAATATAATAAAGTATAATAGAAAATAGTAAATTATTATATAATAAATTATAGTATAGTATAATTAATATATTATTTTATTAAATATATAAACACGATATTATAATAAAATAGTTTATATTATAAATATACTACAATAATATTTTTATTCTAAATAATAAAATATATACTAAATAATATAAAGTAATAGTATAATAATATAATACTAATATTATAATATATGAAATATTAATAACTAATATGTAATAATGATATATAATAATGTTATATTAGATAACATTATATAATATTTTATTATCTTACGTTGTAATAAAATTTTATAATATAATATAATTAAAATATATTATATATTATAATACAATTACTATATATGAGATATTTAGTAAATTAGTGCTTCAAAATTATCCTACTTTCTTTATGATTGTCCCAAAGTTAAGAATGTGATAATTTTTGAAGGTTGGAATAAAATGTTTGTATAGAAGTGAGATAATTTTGGGAAAAGTGGGGTTAATTGTCCTAATCTCATTATCCCAATGAATAACA
>BQKN01000445.1:81520-102043 GCA_022839385.1 Asparagus kiusianus | reverse complement strand
TCAACCGGAAGAAAAGGTCAAAAAATAATAACCCGTGAAGCAAAAAGAAGTGTGCGTGTGCGGTGCGGCGTGGTGTGACGCGTCGCGGCGTGGCGAGGCGTGCGTGCGCGCGCGCGTGTGTGGAAGCAATAGCCCACCCAATAAGACCCAAAACACTATTCAAGGTCCGTTATCATGTGAACTAATTTGAACCTCTTGGACTTCCTATCATTTTCCAATGTGGGACTATTCACAAAAGTAAAATTGTCTTTTTCCATGAACAAAATATCCAACAGTCCCCCCCAAAAGGCAATATTGATTGAAAGCTCAAAATTAATAAATAAATCAACAAATCACAACAAATATAGGTTGGGCAACCTTTCGTATCGTGAATTCGGGAGAGGTAGCTTCCGGCTTTAAACCTTTCCTTAGTGGGTTTATCATCACCTGAGGGACATAATAGACTAGGCCTTGAATTAGGCCCATTGAATCAGGTATTGATAAAAACACACACAATACGTCTTTATCTATTGAGCAAAACGAGTTGAGCGTTAAATGCCATGCTCACAATAAATCGACTCATGAGAGTTTCTAAGAGTTAGCCTAGCCCTCCAACCGTGACCATCATGGTTCCTTTCACGTAGGTAAGTCCACAAAGGGTACTACAGCTGTTTATTTAATACCCCCATAATACACACGTTGGACTTATTAAGAGTAAAACTCAGTCTAACCAGCTGTATCATAAGAGTATCATCATCATACAGAAAGGGTAGTAGCATAAGCTACATAGTGATATATGAATATATCTGGGTCGATGCTCCACACGAGTGTTACTAGTCCAGCTTATTTCTACCACATTGAACCAACATTGGGACTAAGTCTCCAAATAAGGGTTAGGTTACCACTGTCAGTGACCTCTCTTATGGGCTTAACCACATCTCTCTAGATGAATCCAGAACCATACTCCTGGATAATCCCTTAGTCAAATGGTCGGCAATGTTTTTCTCAGACTTTACAAAGTCTAAGATCACAACTTTACCTATCAGGCGTTGTACAGATTTATATCTTATTTGAATATGTCTGTTGAGTTTTTTTATTTACATGCACTTGCTTTAGAAGCTCTATGGTAGATCTGGAATCAGAATGAATGGAAATTAGAGGAAAGGGTTTAGAGACCAAAGGAAGTTCAGAGAGATCTTTTAACCATTCGGTTTCTATGCAAGTAGTATCAAGAGTAATGTTGCCTAGGTACGGGTACGGGTACGGGACACGGCAAATTTGTAAAAAGTAGGGTACGGGGACACGGCTATATATATATAAAATAATTCACTTTAGATCAATATTGAATTAAATACCTATTATATTTTCATTTTTTATGTTGGAGATTATAAATAAGAAACTAAAGAAAGTGCATGTTGTAGGTGTGAATTAAGATGTCGGGATGACAATGATCTATTGGAGAATTGAAGACAATAATGTTAAAGAAGACAAGAAAGAGAAGATCATATAGAAAAATAGATCAATTTTTATGTTATATTATTATGTAACATTGGCTTGTATAATTAATGACAAATGTAAGTTATGTAACTGATTTGAAGATAATATCAAATTCTAATTTTTATTAATTTCATCTTGAGCATATAAAAATAAAAGCCTATCTCGCAAAAAATGAGAGTTAAAAATTACAAGCATACATTCACAAGTTACAATATTGTTAAAGTGGAAGGTAAATATTACAAAATATAATACCCAAAAATATTACAAGCATTCCTCAAAATATTACAAGTTACAATATTATTGAAATGGAAGGTAAATATTACAAATATACAAATTATTGCAACCCTAACCCAAATTTTTATTTACAAATGTCACCCATATAAATAGGTAAGAGCAGAAGTTAGGGCTAGGATTTTCATTTTCTCCTTTAGCCGCCTCTCCCCCTCAGATCCGTCTCCTCCTCAGATCCGACTCTAGGGTTTTCATTTTCTCCTTTAGCCGCCTCTATCTCTCAGATCCGACTCCTCCGTCCTCCTCCAGACCCGACTCCTCCCTCGAATCTCGTCGCTGACTCCTCCCTCGAAGCTGGTCGTTCACTCCTCCCTCGAACTCGTCGCCTAATTCTCCCTCAAAGCTCGTAATGCCTTGAAGCTCGTCGTCCCTCAAAGATCGTCGTCCCTCGAAGCCCCGTCCTCATTCAGGTTCGCAACTTTTTCCCCCTCGCTCGTAAAATCGCCGTGCCCCTGCCGTTTGGGTGCGGAACCGTACCCAAACCGCACCCGACACGGGTACGGCACCCATTTTGTCGTGTCGGGGTAACATAGATCAAGAGAAATCAATTCAGATTCTATGGTATTCCTGGCAATTACTGTTTGCTTACATAATTTTCAGGATACAGCAGCACCACCAAAAAGAAATACATACTTAGATGTTGATTTTACACTGTTAGAATCTGTGACCTAATTAGCGTCACTATACCCTTCAATAGCATCAGGGTATCCAGTGTAAGTCAAGCAATAGTCAACTGTCCATTTCAAGTATTTGATTACTCTCTCTAAGACAGACCAATGATCTGGGTTAGGGTTACTGGTATACCGGCTTAGTCTTCCTACAGCATAAGCTATATCGGGTCTGGTCCGGTTTGATATGTATAGAAGAGATCCAATCATCTGAGAGTATTTTAGTTGAGAGACATGTTCACCTTCATTCTTCTTCAATGATATAGAAGAATCATATGGTGTTGAAACAGATTTAGAGTTATGATAGTTGAATTTGATCAGCATTTTCTTAATACTATGAGAAAGACTCAAAGATATTCCTCTAGTGTCTCTAGTGATTTTTATTTGAGGTATACTTCCCCCACGATCAAATCTTAGGACCTTGATTTTTCTGTCAAGTTGGTTCTCATATTTAGCTTTATACACCTTAAACCTATCTAAGACTTCATCTTTAGTTCTGAGAAGATAGGTGTAACAATATCTGGAGTGATCGTCTATAAATGTCACAAAATATCTCCTACCCCCTCGGGTGAGAACTCGGTTTGAGTCACACACATCACTATGAATTAATTCGAAGGGTTCAGAGTTTCTAGTTATAGACTTGAATGGTTTTTTAATGTGTTTCCCTTGAATACAAATCTCACACTTGGATGAGAGGTCAAAAGAGGATTTAGGAATAAGATTCAATTTGATCATTTTTTGTAAAGTTTAAAAATTAACATGTCCAAGTCGTCCATGCCAGACATCACAAGATTCAATAATTTGATTAACAGAAGACTCAGAAATTTTATTAGAACTGGAATTGATTACATGGAGTTTGAAAAGGCCATTACAAGTGAAACCTTTTCTTATGAATACATTGTCCTTTGTAATCACAAATTTATTGGATTCTTTTACAATCCTATAGCTAGCTAAGAAGAGATTCACTGATCAAATTACGACGGAGAGAAGGAACAAGATGAACACTTTGCAGATTTAGAGCTTTCGCAGAGGTCATGGTGAGCTTTATGCATCCATTTCCTATTATTTGTTTGGTGGAGTCATCTGCTAAGCTTATGTTTCCTCCACGTGATTCTTGGTAAGTAGAAAACCAAGAGCGATCATTGCAAATATGAATATTAGCTCCAGAATCTAAATACCAATCAGTGGAAGAAGTAAGAGAATTTACAAGATAGGATGAAGAGGCTTAACCTGAAGGAAGTTGGATTCTCTTCAATCATATTAACTTTGTTGGATCCATTTCCTTTAGGAGTAGGTTTAGCTGGTTCCTTCTTCCGAAAGAAACAGTTTGGAGCCATGTGATTGGTTCTACCAACTTTCCATCAGACTTATGGCTGGAAGAGTTGAGATTGAATTTAGAAGAAGATTTGTTGAAGGATTGTTAGTTTTTCTTGAATTTCTTCCCTGTGGGTTTGAAATTTCTAGATTTAGGCTTATCCTCTACTAAGTTTACTTTAGCTTTTGATTCAGACTTGGTTTTGAAATTTTGCCTATGCTGGTCTTCAATACGAATAGCCTTGAGGGCTTCAGTTAAGGTTAGATCTCCTTGCTTGTGTCGAAGATCTCCAGCAAATTTAGACTAGGATGGAGGGAGTTTATTAATCAGACAGGAAACTTTATAATCATCAGTAAAGGTGTTTCCTTTAGATTGGAGGTGACGGAGGAAATCTTGAAATTCATGAATTTGTTCATTAATGGTTTGTCATCAACCATCATGAATTTATTGAAGGAGGAGGAGGTGAAACGCAGAATTACGGCATCATCATCGACATATTCTGCTTCAAGAGCATTACATAGGTTCTTAGCACTTTTGAACTCATAATAAATGTCATAGAGATTGTCCGCAAGTGCACTAAGAATCCTATGACAACAATGATAGTCGATTTCTTCTGGTTTCATAGAGCTAGAAAAGGAGCTAGCACCAGAGCCAGAAGTGGAAGGAACAGATTCAGGTAGAGGACCATAAACATGATAATTTGAAGGTTGAGAACCACTGGATAAATACTCAGGTGTTTCTATGGCAGATAAGAGACCGAAGGTGGTGAGCCAGTATCGTATCTGATTAGCCCATCGTTTATAATTAACACCAGTGAACTTTTCAGGTTTGACACTTTTGGAATGGTCAGAGATAGCCATAAGTCCAATTTGAGTCTACTAGTCTAGGTATTTGATATCTGAATGAATAAATGTTTTGTCAATACCACTCAACTAGTAACTTAGAGGATTATGACTTAAGATATAAAATAGATTTGTAAACTAGCAATAAAATAATGATAGCAATTTTTTTTAATGAACAATAAAGTTTTTTTTCTTCCAGAAACTAATTAAAGCAATTAATCAATAAATGAATTAATTAGAGGTAATTAATTAACAGCAATTAATTAGAGGGAATTAATTTTTAATTTAAAACAGAAATATTCTCTGATGAACAGTAACAGAGAATAATTTTTTAAATATATATTAACAGCAACTAAATTAAATTATTACTTAAGAAATAAGCACAAGAAAGAAAAAATACAGTAAATTAATTTTATATAAACAGCAAATTTTTTTCCTTTTTTTGGATGAACAGTAGAACCGATGAACAGTAAATTTTTTTTCTTTTTTTCTTTAAAGCAAAATTAACAGAGAAATATGAACTAATTAAAATCAATTAATTTCAGATTTAATTAAAAGCAAGAAATTAAATTTATCTTCTAGATTGCTGACAATACAATAAAAATTGCAATAAATTTGAAAATTGAAGGGTTAGAAACTCAAACCTGAACGTGTGCAGTCGTGAAAACACTGCCGTAGAAGATAAAGGACCCACCTATCGTCCTGACGTTGTTGATCCTCTCCCCCTAGCAGTAAAAGCCCTCGGAAAGCGACCGACTCTGAACTCGGGCTTGAGTAGCAGAGCTTCTGCTCAGATGAAAATTGGTTGCCCGAAAAAGAATTTTTAATGTAAACAAAAAAGTAACGAAGAGGGAGAAGAAGAATACTGGTTTTCTTTGTTTTCATGTGTTCTGAATGAAAGAGGGGCTGACTTTATATAGGGCTTGAAGAGATCCCCGTTACGCTCACTCCCCACATCTGTTACGCTCACTCCCCGCGTCCATTACGCCTCATCCGCGTAACTCCTCGCGACTGGCTCTCCGAATCCGTTACGAACGGGTCAACCGGAAGAAAAGGTCAAAAAATAATAACCCGTGAAGCAAAAAAGAAGTGTGCGTGTGAGGCGTGGCGCGCGCGCGCGCGTGTGTGGAAGCAATAGCCCACCCAATAAGACCCAAAACACTATTCAAGGTCCATTATCATGTGAACCAATTTAAACCTCTTGGACTTCCTTCCATTTTCCAATGTGGGACTATTCACAAAGGCAAAATTGCCTTTTTCCATGAACAAAATATCCAACACTTTTGCCGTTAAACAACGATTGAATTTCCCTGCAACCCTAATTGAGAAAAGAGAGGGAGACGAGAGAATAACTATAATGGGTGTTTTTTAATTTATTTTTGGTTAATTATGAATAGTCCACCTTTGGTATCACCCCATTGTGAATAGACCCCTGTAGTTATATTTGTGCGAATAGATCCTCTGGAATGATTTTTTTAAATGTTTGAGGAAGTGGATAGACCCCCTATAGTTCTATTGGTGAGGATAGATCCCCAGTTGCTATTTTTTTATTTTAAAAGAGTCTAAAAAGTTCACTAAGGCAGTGTATCGCAATAGGGCCAATATTACAAGGGGGTCTGTTCACACAGATAGAACTAGTTGGGTCAAATCGCAAAATGGGTGGTAATACACGGGGTCTTTTAGCAATTAACCTCTTTTTTTCCCTTTGTAAGGGAAAAAAATGCTTGTAGACTGAGGGAGTAGATGCCTATTGATATACCTCAGCAGCTGCAACTCGATGAGCCTTGCTTCCATTAGAAAGTGAATTAAATAGTTAGGAATACATCAGTGGCAATGCTCAAACAAGTGCCTCGACAAGAGTGGTTATTGCCTCAAAATTTTGCAAAGAGCATCTCAGTGGCTTTTATAAGTTTACTGCTACAAGAAAAGACACAATAAATTCGCTAAGTAATATCAAAGGCATCGTGCTGCTTCCCTTTCATCATTATTTGTGATGATCCTTATGTTTAAAATTGGCTTGGGTTCATCAATTAGTTTTCTAATATATTTTGTGGCTTAACTTGTATAACCACCTCAGCATCCAGTTTTTTCTTGAGCTCGCAAACATGGAACATTGGATGAGTAGAGGCGTAGGCTGACATGTAGGGCATTTATCCAATTTTTTCCAACACTTTATTAGGAGAGTGTTTGTGAGGTTTCTATGCAACTGCACTTATTTATCTATAAGGTTGCATTCTGAGTCACCGTGTACTATTCTTCTTGATCTATACATCACAAGACCTATATCAACAATCTTCTCAGCTTTGAAAGATTCTATTTCATTCATCAGTTGGTACCTCTCTTTTTGCATCAAACAGCCAGCCATTGCCCTTTCATGTATGCATGTGTGGTGCATCAAACAGCCAGCCATTGCCCTTTCATGTATGCATGTGTGGTGCATTGTGACTTGAAAATTTGAAGTAAGAACACTGCCGTTAGAAATTTTGTGAGGACATATTGGTCCATTCCTGGATGATCTGCATTGTCCATTTTTTCCAACACATTAATATTAGTCTAAAAGAGATTTAAGTGGTGTCCACATTTAATTTTTTTTAAGTTAGTCCTAGAAGCACACCATTTCAGTCATAAATACACCATTTCAGTCATAAAAAGTGGCAGCATTTAGCGTATGGATGGAAGTTTGAAACTTTCTGAACTTTTGGTCATTGACTTTTTGTATGGTTAGATTGATGAACATTGGCATCATCAAAGCATAATTTGAATGTGGGGTTTTCACAAGCTTAGTTTGAGGACTAGTTCTCGTCTGAAGATCTCCATGCGTTCGTTTGTGTGTTTGTGGGTGGGTGCTGATAAGTTTGAAATACACATAGAATAGCAAATAGAAGTTATGGACGCCTATAAATCAGTGTACTGGGCAATTTAAATCGATAATCCAGACCATTGATTGTGATTGACACAATTTAAAGTTATGGAAAAATCAATCATATTGGAAATTTGCAGCCGATGTACCTTTTGATTTAAATGAACAGCATGTAAGTTTGTAACGGCCTTAAAAAGCCACTTATTCTGATTTTTACTTGATTCAGAGATTTATACTCTCAAATCCACTTGATTTTTTATTCTGATATGAATAGAACACTGAACGGACATAACAATTCATCTCCAATTTGTTTTCTTGTTTTCTATTAAAATTTTGTTTGATAATACAAATAACATTATGGGGGTTGTTTTTAAGACTTCCAAGTGACCTGATGAAGCAACTGTTCAAATTCAGCCGTATGGCGAAATTCATCTTGTTATCTTCAACTCTTTAGAGCTTTGTTTTAAAAAATATTTCAATAACCATCTGCAGTTCCTCTTTCTTTGTAGAGTTGAGTTACCAAACATGATCTTCTGATTTCTTTGCTACAGGCTTTTGTGGGTGGACGGAGGAAGAACATGGGAGAGGAAAGTATGGAATTTGAGTAAAACACAGAAGATTAATGAGGCAATTTTTTGTCTTAACGAATGAATTGTTAGCAACATGTCTTCTGCAGGTATTTCATGGAGTGCAAGTCGAAGGTACTGCATGTCCTTCTTCTGAAATCCTTTCGAGCATGATCAACTAATCCCTGCCTAAGAAGGCCTCTACAAGAATGAGCTTGCTTCACTTACTTGTTTCATTGCTGTTAAAATTTTCTGTTTAGCTTTAAACATACTTGATTAGTTGTCCAGTTACGCCTTTCCTTTATATATATATTTTTTTACATGCAAGGATTATCTTAAAAAAATATTAGGCTTTTGTGGACATCCATTTATAAATTGAGTTTCTTTTGCGACTTTTGTGGCTCAACTTAGTGCAGACTCCTTACCTTTGAAGTCACAAAATGGAGAACTTAAAATATCAATCACTTATGAATTTTTTTGACATTTTGGAAACAAAAGATTCTTAGCATGTCGCAGGAATTCTAGTTTCAGCTTTGAAGCCACAAACTGGATAGGTTAGTGTTGCTCTATTTGAAGTTGTAGTGCATAAACAGGAGATTTTTTAGTGTTGCAGGAGTATTCATGTGTTCGTACACTCATATATGTGTCTCGTTTTATTATTGACTAGAATATAAGTTTTTGGTGCATTAGTCGAAATTTACATGTTTCCTTTCTAATTGATTTGCCAACACACTTCTGTAGCAACAGAAACAACAAAGCATTTCATCCCATTAGTTAACTGGTTATATAAATATTTCCCCCCTTCATTTGCCTTAATTAGCTGTCAAATCAAATGAGTGACAAACTGTCATTTTTCTCCTCTTTCATCATAGTTTTTTTGTTCTACTCTTCATCCTATTAGCATCTTCAACAACGAATCTATCACTGCATTTACTTGATGCACTAGTCTCCATTACACAATTTCCAGACCGCCTCAAATGTTTTCTCTTGCTTTTTTGTTTAATAGAAAGGTTCTATTGTTTCCACAGTTTTATGGCATCTATAATTGAGCACAAAGCATGCACTTGAATTTAAGGTCCTATAGGTGACTGGCAATACACCGCTTCACTGTTAATTTCCAAAAATATTACAGTTTATTTGATCTCATATGAAAAACAACGAAGGGTGCAAGAAGAGATAAAGTAAAATTTAGGTGATAGATAACAAGGTGACAGGCAGTCTTTTCTTCATCTTCACTGTTGGAAAGGTGATTATGGTGTCTTTCTCTGCCACCCAACTGCACTCATAATATGAAGGGCATATCAAATTAGCATTCACATTGTAGATTTTAATGATATTAAACTATATGAAAACTAAAAATGTGGTAGATGCAGTTCATTAATTTGGAAGCTAGGAGTCTAGGACATATAAATTATTGGCGAAACCCGTAAAAGAATTGTATCGGTAGCATGGAGTATCTTATGAATTTTCTGTGCACTGTAAACACTATGAGGAAAGGCATTACAGTGCTTTCCAGAAAAATTCACATGTATGACAATAGTATTCATTATTCATGAATGAATTAGTTATACATGAATTCTGAAGTTTCTGGATAGAATTGATAATATCTGTTTACATGGTTGATGTGACAATTGCCCATCTGATTTCTTTGGCTTAATCATTGTCTTTAATTCACTATGCCATCCATGAGTTTGTAAACATATTAGGGTTGGGTTATACCTGAAATTGGTGACAAAGTGATGGAGAAAAATGGCAACTTCCAGTCTAGAGAGTTCCATTCCTGGACACAGCCTTTGACCCCCCCCAAAAGGAGTGAATGCACTCTGTATATTGTTCTCTTTCCTCTGCTAATTAAATGATAATAGTTAGATTCAAACTTTTCTTTTTTCTTTTGTTACTCTATTTTGTACTTACCTGCCACCTCCAGGGATCAAAATCATATGGGTTTTCATAATTCTCTTCCTCCATATGAATGGAAGTGAAGGATGTCATGATGCACCACCCTTTAGGAATTAAATATCCTGTAAAACAATAAGAGTTTTGATATTAAATACTAAAAGCATGCTTCCAACTAGAAGGTTTCGATATGAAATTCTGCAAAAGAAAATGTTTTTAATCAATCTACCCACTTTTACTGCTCATGTGTTAAGTCTAACTCCCCAGGATCACAAAATTTACTAGTTTCAGTTGTTATAAATACTGCTTCCTCTTAAAAAATTATGAATATATTTACCAAATAAAATAATACATATGTTACTAGTTTAACTGATGTTATGTCATCATCTATGATTTGAGATACGATCATCACCAAGTTTCAGCATTACTTGATAGTTGATACCTTTGATTTGCACATCCTTGAGAGCTTTTCTCCATGTTCCGTTAATAATGTTTCCCATCCTAAGAGTTTCATTAATCACATTGTTTGTGAAGGACAATGATAAATAGTCACTCCAAGTATAAGGTTTGTCCATGAACTCTTTATCCTTTTTCAGCTGCATGTTCTCTTCCTGCACAAGCAAAATGAATTTATAATTCTCAGTCATATGGCTTAAATACTTTTTTAAAGTATAACTGTGAATCAGAGAGTTTATACCACTAACTGCCTCAATGCAGATGGGCAATCACTGAGAAATTTAATTGCAAGAGTCATCAATGTAGGGACTGTATCCTCTCCAGGTATCATCATCTCCACTATATTATTGCATATAGAGTCAACAGTTGGCTTCTCCTTTCCTGATGCCTCTGTCATTTCTTTCAATAGAACATCAGCTACATCCCTCGGTGTGCTGCATATACCATTCTTAATCTTATCTTCTATGATCCTCTTTACTAGCGTCAGCATTCTGTCCTTGGCCTGGATAAAAGATGTTAAAATGCCGACTTAGTTCCTATGTCACTAGTAATATCACAGTTGTAACTCAGTAACAATATTGTGAAAGTAGAAGATAATGTTTCTTGGATATGGTTATTTTCTTGTATAACTTACCTGTAAGGACTTGTGTAGCCTTGTTCCAGGGAGATTGATGGGCACACAAATTATGCCCTTGATAAACTGTGAAAACTCTCTTTTCAAAAACTGCATCTCTTTGCCTGACTCGATACTCAATAAAGCTTTAACCAATACTGGAAATGTTATCTGTCAAATGACTGAGCATAAGTCAAGTACTTTTTGCAGAATATGATTAATTTATTTATTTTTATATGTAGAATGTATTCTGTTTAATGAAGTATGACATTAGGAGATATATTCTGTTTAATGAATGTATTCTGTTTAATGAAGTATGACATTAGGAGATATAATCTAGTCCTATTGCAAAACCAAGATAATGCATTTATCTTTGATCATTTTAATAGCCTGAAAGAGGGATGACGTTCTTTCTACTTTGAGCAGTCTATTCATGCCAACACATGTGAATTTTCAATTAACAATTTGGTTCTTAGATAAGTGTCAACTACTTTTAGTTTCATATACTAAAAACTAAAACACCTTTTGATGCTAAAACTTTGTAGAGAAGAGTTAGTTTTAAGAAAGACCCTTCGTTATCTTCCAATCTAGCTTACTATGAAAAACAAAAATAACAATAAAGCTTTCACCCACGTGTTCTTGGTTGGTAAAGTCCACTCCATTCAAGGATGGGCTTGCAACAATTTTAAGAGAGAGCCTATTACTTAAATCATTTTTGAAATAGTATATCCCTTACTTAAAAAAGCCCACCAATATTTCTGTCTCCAATAATTCTTGAGTGAAAATTCTATCAGTCATTAAATGTTAATCAACAGTCAACACAACAGCTTTTTCTCAACATGTTCAACACTTATGTTCTCTTAGTGTTAGACAAGATAAATGTGAACATTATATCAATAGTAAACTAGCTGCCCCGCTGCTGATTTGTTAATTGTTATAATGTTAAGGCCACAATTATGTGCTGCCTATGATATAATAAGGAATTAGGTAGTTTGTATAATTAGCAAATAGATCTTTTTACTCACCTGTCTTGTTTCATCTTGGATATATATTTGTTTGCTGCCCTTCCAACTCTTGATACAAAACTCTACAGACTGCTGAATATCTTTTGTTATTTCATCCTTCAGAAAAGGTGATTTCAAGAAGCCACCAACAAGACCATGCAATCTCTTGTGTTGATCTCCATTCTTTAGCAGTATGGAATACTCTCCCATTAGCTCGAGGACAGACTTGGGGTAGAAAGGGATGAAGGTACTGCTATCATTTTGCAACACTGCCTTATTTACTTCCAGATCTGTGGAGATTATGACTGGTCTTCCAAATAGGTGAGATTTAAATACTTTACCATACCTGAAATTAAATTTGTTGATCATGTCACAGTTAAAGAGACAATATTTGAGTATGCTATGCTTGTATTTTATCAGGAAAGCATTTCACACAATTTAGTATAAAATTATTTAGCACTTATGTTATTACAAATCTGTGAATGGAACATAAAAACTTTTAGAACATATGGACGTCTCTGGTTCATTGCCTAAAGGAATGAAACATGTCGCTTCAAGGCCTAAATCTTTGCTGAAATCTTAAACCCAGAGAGTCTATTTTCGTTGTTAGAATTTTATGGAGGAGGCGTTTCACTCATGCACATGCTGATATATTGCATATACAATTTAGATTATACTCAAATATGATTTTGGAAAGATCAGTTGGAGAGTGTGTTAGTGATAATTAGAATGACCGTTGTAACAACAAACTCATAACTTTTAAGGTTGCAGTGCTTAAGTACTTTACTTAATGAGGATTATCAGGGCACATTGTGTTCTGTTAGCTTTTAATGGAATTTAATTTAGGCATGTAAATTAGATTACTTCTTCTAGTAGCTGGTGTAAATTGCAGAAAGCTTTGGATTTCAAAGTTCCTACTAAGGCAGTCTGGCAGTTAGTCACAAAAGAAAGTGCAATTATGTTTATTAAATAAAAGCTACCTTATGATATATTGCTTTATAGTACCTGGGTTTTATGATGAGGCAGGTATGGCTTGTCACTCATGAACAAATTCTGTTTAGATAAAGCCAAGAACACAATGGAAGGAAAATTTCTGTCAGAATTATATTGCATTGGCCCTTTGGTCTATGACGTTTATGCCGTAACTGACTTAATTGATTCATATCCTTATATTGTAGACTCTTTAGGATGCATCTTGTTAGGAAAGTAGTTGTTGTTTAGACTATAATTATCATGAAATGCAGATTAAGAATCAAAATTTTAAATAGGGTTTAAGAATATAGCTTGATGATCGAAGCGTGCAAGGTACTGTCCCACGAATCTAATTGCTCCCTCTCGTACAGGGCTACGCGGCAATAGATTTCGGAGATACGATGACCCTCGGTCAGGCGACCTCCTTCTCGTCGGCACGAGCTTCAAAAAGGCTTTGTGAAATCTTCAAGACTTTTAGAGAACTAGTAATGTAACAGCAAGATGATATTTTCGAAAAGAGAAGAAGAGAATAGATTTGTTGTAAATCTGTACCTTAACCCTCGCAGCCAAATGGTTAACACGTTTTAATTGTTCTAAGTTGTAAAAATAAAAATCTAAAATGTTTCAATTTGCAAAAATAAAAATCTAAAATGTAGCAGGTTAAGGGCCCCTCAATCCGGAGCTGCATTCTTGTCCGCAGGTCGTGGGTGCGCGCCTCCCGACCTGAACCCGAGCCCGGGCCGGGCCGGGCCGGGCTAGTTCGGTTCGGCGCGCGCGTGTGTGGTATGAAGCATAACCCATGTTTTCTAGGCATAGGAGAGAAAGGGAAGGCTTATAAATAACCCTGATTCTCATCTCCTATCCAATGTGGGACTAAAGTTCCCCACTCCAAAATCAAGTTTTAAGTTATAACTCCAACAATCCCCCACATAACTTAAACTTAGAATAACTCAAAAATAAGAGTAAAAGAATTTTGAAAACAAGATTGATGGTTCTCTTATACTATGTAATAGGTGGAGATACCTTTCAGTTTGAACCTTCACTTAGTGACAGTTGTATAGATCCGTGAGAGCTTGATGGACTACGCCTTGAACCAGTCTCATTTATCGGATTTTTACAAAAAGTACACATAGTACAGTTTTGAAGAATTCTAACCGGGTTGCGCTATTATTGGCCTTGCGCAGATATCTTTAATGTGTGTTAGTAGGGAGCAGTCCTGATCCCATAGTCGCGGCTTCACAACTACACACATATAGGTAATCCTAATAAGGATGCGAGCAAGTAAGCTTCCTGCCTCATGGGTCTTGGATTCATTAAGAGTTAAACTCAATCTATCACTTGTTTTTTATGAGCACTGATCATCCTAGGGATAGGAGCAAATAAATTCAGTGCTCCTCACAATCAATCACTCATCCAGTTTGTTTCTACCCATTGAACCTCTGCGAGGTTGGGTTGCCACTGCAGTGATTTTTCTTATGGGCTTAACCCCATCCCCCTCGATGATTCTAGGATCACTGCCCTAGATAAGCCTTTTGTTAAGTGATCTGCAAGATTTTTCTCTGATCTTACAAAGTCTAAGGCTATTACATGGTTTTTCATCTTATATCTCAAGGATTTATGTCGCATTTTCAAGTGTCGATTCATTTTCACATTTGCATTCTCTTGATGACATTTGTCAATCGCTGACCTGTAATCACAATGAATAGATATAGCTGGTAATGGTTTTTATATTATTAGAATTTCAGTTAGTAAATCTTTTAACCATTCAGCTTCTATACTAGTAGTATCAAGGGCTATCATTTCTGATTACATTGTACTTCTAGCCATTACAGTTTGTTTGGTAGATTTTCATGAAATAGCTTCTCCTCCTAAAAGGAACACAAATCCAGTGGTGGATTTTACATCCACTGAGTCACTAAGAGTAACCTTCTAATACAGATGGATAACCTTTATAATATAAATCATAATTCATAGTTCCTTTTAGATATCTTAAAATTCTTTCTAGAGCATTCCAGTGACTCTTATTAGGATGATGTATATCTACTAAGTCTATTTACTGCGTCTATTTACTGCATAGGCATTGTCAGGTCTAGTATAGTTTGTCAGGAATCCTAATGATCCAATTATTTATGCATATTCTCATTGTAATTAAGGAAAACCTATATTTTTCTTTAGATGTACATTAGGATTATATGGTGTAGAAACAGGTTGACAGTTTGGGTCATAAAAGTTTTTGAGAATTTTCTCTATGTAGTGTGATTGTGATAGCATATATCCACTCTCATTCTTCAAGATTTTAGTGTTAAGAATTACGTCACCTTGACCTAAATCTTCCATGTCAAAGTTTTGTGATAAAAAGTATTTGATATCATTTATGGTTTGTATATCAGAACCAAAAATAAGAATATCATCAACATATAAGCATAAAATCACAATTTTGTTGTTATTATTTATTTTATGATATACACACATCTGTTTGATTAATTATAAATCCATAAGATAATATAATCTCATCAAATTTCATGCGTCATTGTTTTGGAGCTTGTTTGAGACCATATAGTGATCTAATAAGCTTGCATACTTTCTTCTCTTGTCCAGAAGCAACAAATCCCTCTGGTTGATCCATATAAATTTCTCCATCTAAGTCATCATTTAAAAATATTTTTTAAACATCCATTTGATGTATTATTAGTTTGTGAATGGATGTTAGAGTTATAAGGACTCTAGTGGTAGTAATCCTAGCTACTGGAGAGTAGACATCAAAATAATCAATACCAGACTTTTGGGTATATCCTTTAGCTACTAGTCTGGCTTTATACTTATCAATTGTTCCATCAGGTCTGAGTTTCTTCTTAAATATCATTTATATCCTATAGTTTTGCAGCCTGGAGGAAGATCAGTGAGTTCCCAAGTCTGGTTTTAAACTATAGATTGAATCTCATTATTAGTAGTTTCCTTCCAAATGGAGCATCTATTGATTTTATTGCATCCTCAAATGTGGTTTGAGAGTCTTCTACAAGTAATGCATAGAAATCTCCATGAACCTTTTCTATTCTAGTTCTCTTACTTGGGTTCCTCTGGAGTTTCTAGTGGTCTGTTTTAACTAGAGCTAGTCTCACCTTGGTTCGAAGTAGGATTAGAACTAGGATCTGAATTGTTAGAGTTAGGATCTGAGTTACTTACTCTGGTTTTGTAGGGAAAAATATTTTTAAAGTAATGAGCATCCCTAGCTTCAACAATGGTGTTATTGGCTATCTCATTAATATCAGAATTTGATTATTAAAAATCTGTTTGCATTATTATCAGAAGCATAACCAATAAAGATTCCATCTACAGTTTTAGGGCCTATCTTTTTTCTCTTATTCTCAGGTGTCTTAACATTTGCTAAGCACCCTCACACTTTTAGGTGATCTAAATTAAGGTTTCTATTCTTCCAAATCGTGTAAGGAGTTTTATCAAAATTTTTGAATGGAATTCTATTCAGTATATGACAAGCAGTCATGAGGGCTTCTCCCCATAGGTTCTCTGGCACACTAAAATTAATTAACATTGAGTTTACCATGTCCATTAGTGTTCTATTTTTCTTTCAGCTACTCTATTAGACTGAGGTGTATATGGAGCAGTTATTTCATGAATGATTCTATTCTCTTCACAAAATTGTTTTAGTTCATTAGAAGTGTACTCACCACCTCTATCTGATCTAAGTACTTTAATTTTCCTATCCAATTGATTTTTAACTTCTGTTTTATATATTTTGAATTTGTTTATCACTTCATCTTTGGTCTTAATTAAGTAGAGATAACAATATTTAGAACAATCATCTATAAAAGTTACAAAGTGTTTATTACCTCATCTAGATGTTCTTCCAGAATCATAAACGTCACTGTGGGTGAGTTCTAATATCTCAAAATCTCTATCGATAGTTTTTTGAAGGGTTTCTTAGGAAGTTTAGCTTCTACAAATATTTCATATTTTTCATTATCTTTTATATTAAGCTTTAGAATTATATTGAGATGCATCAATTTTTTATGAATTATAATTCACGTGTCCCAATCTTTGATGTCAAGTGATAGAAGGTTCAATATTCAAAGCCATTGGAGATGTAAGAGTGGAATTCTTAACATTCAATTTAAAAAAACCATAACATAAAAATCTTTTTCCAATAAAATTCAATCATTTAGTTATTACAACTTTATTTGATTCAAAAACAAGTTTATAGCATTGTTGCACTAACAAAGATCCGCTAATCAAGTTTCTCCTAATGTCTGGTACATGGACATCCTGCAGGATCAATGTCTTATTTGAAGTCAGCTTTAGGTTGATCCGACCAATTCCAGATACAGGAGCCACATCATTATTTCTCATAGTCACAGCTCCTCTACTTGAGACTTGATAAGTGGAAAACAGAGATTGATTAGAGCAGACGTGAATGTTAGCTCCAGTGTCAATCCACCCATTATTTGCTTGAAAGGTCATGTTTACTTCAAGGGTGAAGAGAACAAACCTGAAAGCAATCTCAGCTGAACTGGAAGTCACCATGTTTACTTGGATCTTATTTGGTGGAGGTCCTCCCTTCCTAGGCTTGAGTGGTTTAGTCTTCTTGCAAAAGCAGTCCTTAGCGAAGTGGTTGGTTCGTCCACAAATGAAACATGCTCGATGTTCAGCTCCTTCCTTCTTTTGAAAGTGGACAGGGTTCTTATTCTGATGATAGGATTTCTTCTTAAACGTTTTATTTTGATTTTGGTGGAAGGGATGCTTCTTGTGTTTGGGAAAGGGTTTGGATTCTACATTGTTTACTTTGGGTTCGGATTCTGTTACATTTTTCTTCCTCAGTCTATGTTGCTCTTCGATTCTAATAGCATTCAACATTTGATCAAGGGTAAGATCTTCTTAGGTATGGCTAAGGTTTTTGACAAAATCTGATCAGGTTTCAGGAAGTTTATCTATAAGACAGGCTACCTAAAATGTTTCATCTAAGATAGATCCATTCATTTTTAGTTGATGAATTATGTGTTCGAATTCATGAATTTGCTCATTCATTGGTTTAGAATCTATCATTTTAAATTTGTTAAAATCAGAGACTTTAAATCTTTTAATTCCTGTATCATATAAACCATATTTCTTCTCTAGTGTTTCCCACAGAACTTTAGCATTAGTGATAGAGTAATAGATGTTGTATAATCTATCAGATAAGGCTCCTAAGATTCTGTGCAGACAGTGGTATTCTATCTCCTGAGGTGTTCTCGGTATAGAAATGGAATCCGTAGCGGAAGCTTGCCTAGTGATTGGTCTAGAGGAAGATGGATATCAAGTTCAATGGCTGTTATTAGATTTAGGGTCATTAATCAAAATCTCATTTGGTTTTGCCAACGACGGAAATTATTCCCATCGAACTTCTCTAGTTTACCTGACAAGATTTCACTTGTAGCCATAATCTGATGATGAATGAATAGTTTTGTTATTATAATGCAACAGACATAATTGAAGCATCCAATCAACAGAACCATCAAGCAGTATAACATGTCGTTTTTATGAAATGTGGACAACATTATCATAAGAAACAGAATACTAATCATTATACTATTCTAAACAGCGGAATTAGATTCTTGGATTGTTAGGAAAGTAGTTGCTGTTTAGATTGTAATTATCATGAAATGCAGATTAAGAATAAAAAATTTAAACAGGGTTTAAGAATATAGTCTGATGATCGAAGCGTGCAAGGCATTGTCCCAAGAATCTAATCGCTCCTCTTGTACAGGGCTACGCGGCAATAGATCTTGGAGATACGACGATCCTTGGTCAGACGACCTCCTTCTCGTTGGCCCGAGCTTCAAGAAGGCTTTGCGAAATCTTCAAGACTTTCAGAGAACCAGCAAAGTAACAACATGATGATATTTTTGAAAAGAGGAGAAGAAGAGAATAGATTTGTTGTAAATCTGTACCTTAACCCTCGCAGCTATAGGTCCTTATATAGGGATGAAAATCGTTGTTTAGATCCACAAAACTCGCCCTTTAGCATGTTAAGGGCCCCTTAATCCGGATCTGCATTCGTGTCCGCAGGTCGTGGGCACGCGCCTCCCGACATGAACCCGAGCCCGGCCCGACCCGGTTCGGTTCAGTGCGCGCGTGTGTGGTGTGGAGCATAACCCATGTTTTCTTTTAGGCATGGGAGAGAAAGGGAAAGCTTATTAACAAATCTCATTCTCATCTCCTATCCAATGTGAGACTAAACTTCCCCACTCCAAAATCAAGTTTTAAGTTATAACTCCAACACATCTAGCATGGGCATTGATCCTTTCCATGCCCACAACAAACAAATCGGAGACCAAGGATCACTTTGTTCTTATTTAATGTGAACAAACTTGTAAAGAATAACAGAATGTTGGAGAAATTTTATGCATGTGCGTAAACAGAAATTACAGTATCATGTAAAATAATTGGTAATTTTGTACTAAATAAAACAATTTGTTCGATATAAAGGGATGTGCTCACAATGTACGGCGCTTGTGCATGAAGCTCATAGGATTAGGGGCTCGACCACATGAAACAAATTCATATGACTCTCCGATCAAAGGCCATCCCGTTGTACCATTTGGGATCTTAGCACCACTGCTATTAGGAGAATTTTCTTTTGCCACTATTTTCCTCCGCAATACCCAAAAACACCATCCTGTTATAAACCCACAAAGCACGAAGCTCACTGTAAATTCCATCACTTACAAGGGAAACCCCAATTCCTTCACTGTTTTGGTCATGCTTTATATTCTAATGACTGAATATTCTTGAGATGTTTTCCATATCGTCCAAGTTAATGCTTACCTTTTTTATGTTCTTAAGTGCATGGCATGTGGATTTCTTGAGAGATCAGTGAATCTATAGTGATTTTACTAATATATACAATTGTGCATGACTGTGGTCTATGTGTTTACTCTTTTTTTATATAATCAAGTTGGAGTTAATTTTTATATTTATACGGTTGTAACTGTTAAACCTAGGACAAACTTTCCTAGTTTGTTGGAAGATATAAAATACAGTTATATATTTCACAAATTTGAATGAATACAAAACATAACATCAAATAAGGTTTTCAATTCACTTGTATGGTTATACTAACAGAAATACCTATTTTAAATTTTCGATTCACTTGTATGGTTTGAGGATCTAATAGCTGTTAAGATGATTTGAGGGAGTTATATCAAATAAGGGATGATTTGAGAGAGTCATATCAAAATAAACCCTTTACGTTAATCAATCTAGAGAATTTGAACGAAGTAGTTTAACTTGTGTCTGAAATTCAAGAATGAATATATGAAAAAGTGGCAACAATTCTGGATGACTTCATTGAATATACCCAAATAACTCCATAAAATCGTTCGCATATTAACAAAACATTTGAAACATCATTCTGGTTGCACAACAAGAAAGCCCTGAATATGATAAACACGTAAAATATGCATTATCTTAGTGTGTTACAAACATGATTTACGAGTGTTTAATGCATATTTCGTGTTTAGATCGAGGATACTGCTGTGGTTTGTGTTCTTATATGTAGGTATTGGCTCAA
>BQKN01000445.1:49484-65911 GCA_022839385.1 Asparagus kiusianus | reverse complement strand
CCAGAGCCGAAGCACAGTAAGCCTTGTGCACGAAATCGGTCGACCGGACCGGTCGACCGACGCCAGTTTTGCCTGATTCTGAACTTATTCTGCAATTCCTTCAATTCTCCACCTCGGCGAATGTTTCCACCAAAACTGAGCCGACACCAAACCATCCAATAGTCCCTCAACAAGTCAGGGAACCAATCTAGAGCTGAAACGTGATCTCCCCCGTCTGGATCAACTGATCAAACCGGCTGCATCTGAAAGACTGCCTACGTATCCTCTTGCCCAAGGAATCAAGCCGAACGTAGTTCACCCAAATGGCCTCCAAAGGCCTCAGCACTGAAGGATGTTCAAAAGCTTCAAACAATGACCAAATTTCACACCTGAAACAACTTTGGTCAACATATCCGCAGGGTTGTCACTTGTGTGGACCTTCTCCAATATGACATCTCCATCATCCAAGACGTCCCGTACAAAGTGGAATCTGACGTCGATGTGCTTCGTGCGCGCATGATAAACCTGGTTCTTCGCCAAATAGATAGCCGACATGCTATCACAGTAAATCCGAATAGTCTCCTGAGCGATCCCCAAGTCCTCCAATAGGCCACGCAACCACAAAGCTTCCTTAATAGCTTCAGTAACTGCCATATACTCTGCCTCTGTAGTAGAGAGAGCCACTGTGGACTGAAGCGTGCAACGCCAACATACAGGTGCACCTGCTAATGTAAAAGCATAACCTGAAGTGGACCGGCGTTTGTCAAGATCTCCAGCATAATCTGAATCCACATATCCAATACAATCCTGCCCATCCTTCTCATCCTTCTGAAATACTAAACCAACATCCAAGGTGCCTCGAACATACCGTAGAATCCACTTCACGGCCTCCCAATGACCCTTCCCGGGGTCGTGCATGTATCTCGATACCATGCTCACGGCCTGTGATAAATCTGGCCTCGTACACACCATCGCATACATCAAGCTACCTACTGCACTGGCATATGGGACCTTCTGCATATAATCTCTGTCCTCAACAGAAACAGGTGACATCAACGCTGAAAGCTTGAAGTGGGGAGCCAACGGTGTACTAACAGCTTTTGCATTTCCATCAAAGTTGAATTTCTTCAACATCTTCTGCAAGTAGCTCTTCTGAGTAAGCTTCAAACTCCCACTCACCCTGTCTCTCTCGATCTCCATACCCAATATCTTCTTTGCCTCTCCAAGATCCTTCATCTCAAACTCGGATGATAACTCCTCTTTCAGCTTTCGAATAGCCGAAGAATTCCTGGAAGCAATAAGCATATCGTCAACATATAAAAGCAAATATATGTGCTCACCATCCTGTAGCTTGTGCATATAAACACATGGGTCATATGGGCTCCTCGTGTACCCTCGGCCAATCATAAAGCCGTCGAATCTCTTATACCACTGTCTTGGTGACTGCTTCAAACCATAAAGAGACTTCTTCAGCTTACAAACCAAATCTTCCTTTCCTGCAGCTTTGAAACCCTGGGGTTGTGCCATGTAGATCTCCTCATCTAAATCACCGTGTAGAAAGGCTGTCTTCACATCCATCTGGACCAAATCCAAATCCAACTGTGCCACTAACGCCAATAAAATCCGAATCGACGAATGCTTTACAACGGGTGAAAATACCTCGTTGTAATCAATGCCCTCAAGCTGTGCATATCCCTTGGCAACTAATCTGGCTTTGAACCGAATGTCCCCAATAGAAGATCCCTCCTTCTTCGCATATACCCACTTGCAACCAATAGATTTCTTACCCTTAGGTAGATGTGCAAGTGCCCAAGTGTCGTTCTTCTGAAGAGACTTCATCTCCTCCTCCATAGCTTCCCTCCACCTGATCGAATCGGGGCTAGACTCTGCCTCCCTGAATGTGGCTGGAACCATATCATCAACGACCTCTACTGATAATGCATATGCGACCATGACATCATTATACCTAGCTGGCCGACGAATCTCTCTCCTCGGTCTATCTGCTGCAATGGTCCTCTGAACATGACCCAGTTCCTGAGTCCCATGATCCACTGTACCCTCGGTCTGCCCAACTATCAACTCATCTCCTCCCAGTGTCACCTCTGTAGGAGCCTCAATGGATACAGTGCTCTCTGGAGTGGGTGGAGTCACATCAACCTCCACCTGCTGTGATATCTCTCCTGTCTGGTCTCCCTCCACCTGCTGAGGGGCTCGAGGCTTCATCATGTACGCCTCGTCAAATGTGACATCTCTGCTAATAACTATCTTCTTGTCCTGTGGATCCCATAACTTGAAGCCTTTGACTCCATCTCTAAATCCCACAAAGACAGCTTTCCTCGCTCTCGGATTTAATTTGCCATCACTGACATGATAATAAGCTGGACACCCGAATATCCGAAGCGACTCATAGTCACTAGCCACCGAACCAAACCAACGCTCCAAAGGAGTTTTCCCGTCTATCGTAGTGCACGGCAACCTGTTCACGAGATGGCTCGCATAAACTAACGCCTCGGCCCAAAAGGATCTAGGCAATCCACTCTGCGTCATCATACATCGCACCTTCTCCAGCAAGGTACGGTTCAATCTCTCAGCCACCCCGTTCTGTTGCGGTGTCTCTCGAACTGTGAAGTGTCTTCTGATGCCGTGATCCCGGCAAAACTGCAGAAACGGATCACTCTTGTACTCTCCGCCGTTATCTGAACGTAGAGTCTTCACCTTTCTACCTGTCTGCAGCTCCACTTTCTTTTTCCACTCCACAAAAATATCCAGGACCTGATGTTTATGCTTCATCGGGTATACCCAATTCCTCCTGGAATAGTCATCAATGAAAGTGACAAAATAGTTAGCCCCTCCAAGAGATGTGTTCTTGGAAGGACCCCAAACATCTGTGTGAATATAATCCAATGTACCTCGGGTGTTATGAACAGCGGTGCCAAACTTCACTCTCGTCTTCTTCCCAAGTATACAATTCTCACACAGCTCCATCTTGCAGGTCTTAGCACCCTTCAATAGTCCCTGTTTCGCCAAAGACTGTAGGGACTTATCTCCTGTGTGTCCAAGTCTCATGTGCCATAAAGTGGTAGTGTCCTCCTCTGTAGTGATAGAAGCTGCCAGACCCCCTGTAACTGTCTTGCCCTTCAAGTAGTATAGGTTGTTTTCCCTGACTCCTCGCATCACCACCATAGAACCCTTCGTGACCTTCACTGTAGCATCCTCTAAGATCACTCGATATCCTGCTGCCTCCAAAGTCCCAAGAGAAATGATGTTCTTCGTCAACTGCGGCACGAACCTCACTTCCTTCAATTCCCTCACTACACCATCATGCATCCTGATCCGGACTGAACCAATACCACCAATAGGACATACGTGGTCATTACCCATAAGCACGACATCCCCTCTCTCCAGCTCCTCAAAGCTAGAGAACCACTCCCTCTTAGGGCATATGTGATATGTAGCTCCCGAATCCATCATCCACTCCGTGGAATCCGCATAGCAAACTGACGGTAACGCAAGGCATGAATAGCCTGAAGAGTCTGAATCTGAATGCTCACCAATAGCTTTTGCAACATTCACTTCTGAAGCTTGTGTAGCTTTCCCTTTATTCTTCCCGGCTTTTTCTTTCCACTTTGGGCAGTCAATCTTCCAATGTCCTTCTTCTTTGCAATACCGACATTGATTTCTACCAACACTCTTATAGGCACTCCTATTCTTTGACTTTGAGCGGTTGAACTGACGACGGTTTGGATCTCGGCCTCGAACTGCTAACGCATCTCCCGATGCCTTCTCGGAGGGTTCACCATCACTTTTCCTCAACTCATAGTTCACCAAAGCTGAGGTCACCTCCTTGTAACTAACTGTAGTTCTTCCATTGATCATAGTGAGAACGAACGTACCATAATCATCTTCGGGCAATGAACACAGAAGTAGCATCGCCTTGTCTTCATCCTCAACTATAATATCCACATTGGCCATATCTGAAAGTAGCTTAGTGAAGTTGTTGACATGCTCCCTGATGGAAACCCCTCTCTTCATCTTGAACTGGTAAAATCTCTTCTTCAAGTGAAGCCGATTCTCAATGCTCTTCGTAAGATATTTCTCATTGAGTGTTTCCCACATCTTCTTCGCCGACGTCTCGTTCATGACATCATAAATAAGATCCGGCGTCAAGCATGACCTAATAACACCACAAGCTCTACTGTTCATCTTTTTCCAAACCTTATCCTCCAACTCCACGGGTTTCTCTTTTAACTCAAGAGTCTCCTCCAGATTCTGTGCATCCAAGGCATCCATCACCTGACACCTCCACAATCCAAAATTGATCTTGCCATCGAACTTCGGAACATCAATCTTCGTGTTATTGATGCTCAGACTCTGTATCGCCTTTGTTAGAGACGGACCTGACGTGCTTGCATCTCCCATGTTGTCGATCTAGCTCTGATACCAATTGTTGTGCGCGGCGGAAGCTTCTTCGGGCAACACACAATAACTAGAACTAAACCACAAACAATATGCAAACCACAATCACAGCAAGAACAAGCAATTTACGTGGTTCGGCAAGTTGCCTACGTCCACGGGGCAAGGAGGGGGGAGATTTCACTACTAGAAAACAAGGGAATACAAATAGGGTTACAAATCTCTCAGACCAAACCCTAAAACCAAACACTTGATCTCTCAAAACTCTCCCACAATTGGATGCAATAAATCTCTCTTGGTGGCTGCTCAAAATCGTCCTTAGGATGCCCTAACAAAACATGTTTAGGGTATTTATAGATTACAAAACGAACCGGGTCAAAAACCTGAACCAACTGAAATCCGATTCGTCGGGCGACCGGCCCGGTAGACCGCGACCCAAACCGGGCGCCCCGCCCGGGCGACCCGACACCAGAGCCGAAGCACAGTAAGCCTTGTGCACGAAATCGGTCGACCGGACCGGTCGACCGACGCCAGTTTTGCCTGATTCTGAACTTATTCTGCAATTCCTATCTTATAGGATGGAGAAAAGGATTGTTTCACATCAATACAATTTAGCAATGGGTATGGTTTAGGAAAAAATATGTCATGTAGAATTTCCCATATTTTATAGAATAAAAAGCAGCTATGCACACTATTACAAAGAAGCTATACCCCAGCCATCGGGGCGAATACTGAGTCATCTAACACAACCGTTGGGGCATAAAAAAGGCCTGTCAGGGTTGCAGCATTTAGAATCAACATCTAATAGTTAAACTTTTGAGTTAATTTTTGGTGCACGACCTCTATTTAAATCCCATAAGCATAGGTTGCCCAGATTTCTCGTTGCATCTAGTTCTGAGTAAGAGTTGTAGACCAAATAAATGTTGATGTGAAGTTTGAAGTTGTCGAGAGGTTAACAGATGTCAAGTTCAATTCACGTAAGACTGGAAAATCCACATATGGTGCTAGATCCAAGGATAGTTAGCAATGCCATGGTCGTTGCTCATGGATAGCTGCCGTTATAGGCAGAAGTCTAATTAGTCAACATATTGTTAAAGATCCACATATGGTGTAAAGATTCTACGATTGATGGTATCCATTTCGCCACTACATGATTTTTGGGAAGATTGTTAAGGATCCATTTATGAGTATCATCCTACATTGGATAGGATAAGATGGAAAAATGGGTTTAGATAGGAGTAGGATCCAATGCCTAATAGATAAGTTATTTGATTAATATTTGAGCTCTTAGATGCATTAACTCTAGACTTGGCTTGATTTTTCCATAATAGATAGATGCTAAATATGTGTAGACTGATGACCCACACAGGGTTAATACTCTATATCAATTGGATCCAAATAAATTAGCTTAGTTCATCTTCTTAATGTGTATTTTCAATCCTAACAAATTGGCATCAGAACTCAAAGGTTTTTGGAACGCATGGTTCAATAGGCCTCTATTAGGTGCTCTATTTGCTTTAAATTTTATTGCATGACTTAAAGATCAAGGTCGGGTGCATAGGACACCATAAATATATATTTCCCGATTCTAATATAACTTGGTACTCCAATACGAGTTAGGATTTCTTCTGGACATTTAATTTCCAATGGATAATTTTGCTCATATGTAAAATCTTTAGTAGCTCTATGTTTTGGGCTCGAAGTAGCCATATGTTATGGCCTCTGGTGGGACTCGACTAGATTTGGGCCTAGGTGGATATTTGTAAACAAGTGTATAGCATCCATTCAATTATGTATAGGTTTGGTTTTGATGAAAGACACGAGATGGAGTTTAGCTCCACATTGGAAGTGAGTAAGAAAGGAAAATAGTTAAATATATTTGGACACTTGATCCACGTAAAATTAATTCTTTTAAGTCGATTGGGTCTAATATAATTAACTATAGATTTAAGGAAAAATCGTTTCAAGGCCTCAAATTCTAATTTTCATTGTGCCCCAGCCCCTCCAACTTTCACCAATGGGCTGCAGCCCCTGTTTTTTGAAAAAATTATGTCGATGCCTCCAGCTCACCTCCCCCAAGTTCTAATGCATTCCAGCTCATGCGAGCTCATGATTTGACGCAGGTCCACCTAAAATCCCAATTTTACCATTTCTCTTTCTCATGCCAGCTCATGTTAACTATTACAGATAACATGTTAACTATTATAGGTAACATGTTAACTATTACAGTTCACGTATTGAGCTCAAAACATATTTAGGAAATTATAATAGTTAACATGTTATCTATAATATTTATGTAGGTGTCCAAGATGATCTCTTTGTGGTCGTGGCACCTCCTTCTCCTCCCCCATTGGCACGTGGGCCGCATCCAACATCTCGGCTAAGCACCATGACCGCCTCCGTCCACATGAAGTTCCTCGGCATTTGAAATTACCTTGTTTGCTCTTCACTCGCCCTCTTCTTCTTCTTTTTCACTTTGTATGGAGCGGGGGAGGGAGGCGGCGGAGCTTGGGAAGGCATCGGCGATGGAGCGGGGCAGTGAGGCAGAGCAGGGGAGGGAGAAGTAGGCGCTTGGGAAGGCACAGGCGACGGAGCGGGGGAGGGAGCCGGAGGCGCCAGTGGCGGAGCTAGGGAGGGAAGCGAAGCGGGGGAGGGAGGTGGGGGAGGGGGCAGAGGGGAACCGGAGGAGGAGGAGGGAGGTGTAGGCGAGAAGGCAAAATCTGGTTTTTGGAAGAAAATGCATTGGAACTTGGGGTAGGTGAGTTGGAGGGGCCTGGACACAATTTTTTAAAAAAAACATGGGCTGCAACACATTGGTGAAAATTGGAGGGGCTGGGACACAATGCAAGTAGGAATTTGGGGCCTTGAAGCAATTTTTCCTAGATTTAATGGACCTTTCCACGCATAACATATAAGCATTTGTGATGCATTAAAATCAGTGATAAATTTGATATGGCACTCTACTTGCTCTATATTTTATGGAAGGCCTTCTATCATTTGTTTTTTCTTTTTCTTTTTCTTTTTTCAAAATGTTCGGTCAGAAATGATCCTGACAGAAGAATAAAGAGAGCACAAGAGAATAAAAAAAATGTTTTGAAATTGGTAGGATTTTGTTTGTTTATTGACAGGTTCATATAAAATATGTCAGTAGCTTCTATTGGTGGTCATAGTATATATATATATAATTGTAATCTAGGCTTCTTCATGTGAAAAGGCCTTCATGGGACCAGCCTGTTTCCACATTGGGAGAGCTTTCAGTTGATCAGATAATAATACTCTCTTTTCTTCTTCTTAAGGTATTCTTTTGTTTTTGATCCTTCGTCCCTCTCTTTATCTTCCCATCAATTTCTTCTATATTTAATAGCGAACAAGGGCATGCAAATTTTTATTTTTATTTTGCATTAACTTAGGTGTTATTTTACACATCAGCATCATATTTATTTCATTATCATCTTCTTCTGTTGATTACTAGTATTATTGTCTGCAAAAGACTTTTTGCTTCATGGGTTGCTCCTATTTGCAAAGGAGTCTCATCATTAGGTACGTACTACTCTTTGATTTGCGGTACTTAGCTTTGAGAACTTTGGGCACTGGGTTTCAGGGCTTAGAGTTTTTTTTATTTGGACTGTCAAATTTAGAGCGTGCAATTGGAGTTGTTTCAGAGAAATTTGTGGTTTTATTTTTTTTAATTTTTTTTTTGAGAGAAAATTTGTGGTTTTATGGGTTCTCTTTATTTGTGGTATTGTCCTAGCAAATTCCTTATACTCAAAGGAAGGAAAATTTTCTAACTGATATAAAAAATTAAGGTAAAAGATAAGTTCAGCGTAATAATTTTCTTTTAATTCTTTACTTTCCACCTTTTTCGATTCTATTTATATCTTATTAGCTAGTCTCTAAATATTGTGAAGTATGAATGATTTGGAAAATGGATGCTTCTTTATTGAAACTTTCCTATTCGTTCTCTGCTATTGCTGTCATGAGTAGTTTACATGATTCTTTGATACGAATATCTTCTCACTATTTTTCTTCGACATATGATTTTTGGATGATTTATAAAGAAAGGAACAAACTGGCAAAGCTATGCGCACATCCTCGTACACAAATGATTCATAATGTTTCCCTCATTTATAGATTTCTCGAAGGCGAAAACATGGCTAGTTTTTATTCGAATTCTACAAACCAAAGCGACGACGTTATCCCTAACCTTTACCTAAGGGGTTCTAGCCAGATCCTTTATCCCCAAAACATTCCAAGCAAAAATTCTCAAGATTCATTCGTAAGAGGGCGTCTGAATTCTTCTTCATGTGGAGTTCCAAATTTCATGACCTCTATTCCAAATTCTAAGTACTTCAAGGCTGCACAAAGGCTACTCGACGAAGTTGTTAATATTCGGGATGCTTTGAAGAAAAAAGCCGATAAGAGTCAGAATGCTTGCAGCTTTGGTGGAGGGTCGAGGAGTACTGATGCGGTGCCACCAAATCCTGAAGAATCTGCAGTCGATCATTCTATGGAGCTCTCGACATCAGAAAGGCAGGATCTTCAGAATAGAGTGACCAAGCTTTTGGCTATGTCGGATGAGGTGCGTATTCATTTTCATTCCCTTATTCATGATTTAAACGTCCTTCTATGCTTATAATTTTAGTTAACATGGCTAATGTTGATAGTGGCTTAATATTTCATGATCAATCAGCTTGGTTACACTTCTAGCTAATTTCCTATACCCATTTCAGAATTTGATAATTTTTCATGTGAAACATATGAATATGCTCAGAGCAAAAGTAACTTTGCTTATATCAGTGTCGTCTACAATTATTAAAGTATCGTCTACAATTATTAGTCATCATGTTCAGCATGCAAAAGTTAGCGTTGAGATTTTGTACAAAATCTTTTATAGTTTTCACGGGCCTCGTGGAACTTGCATGTACACATGCTGGGATCACATTCGTAAGCACTTTGATTATTGGATTATTTGATCACATGTATATAGTCAAAAAGAATTCAAAGGAATGCGGTACTTTTTTCATTACATCATGTATCAAAGTTTCGCAACTTGCACCAAAATGATCTTCTACTCTTTGTCATCACACATCACCCGCAACTCGATACCAATAATGACCACCAACCAGCGACCCATGCGGAAGCATTATCTATAGAAGCACCACTGAAAATTCGAATTAGATCACCTCCTTCTTCTAGACCAATCATTCACCGAGTGATGTGGAAACTCGAAGAAACTACTAGTTCAAACAAAAGAGATTAGCAATATACCATAGAAAATAGAACAAGAGTACCAAGACATAGGATCTACAGGGTCGGCTATCATCTCTTCTGGGGGAAGAGATTTGAGTCCTCTTTATATTAGAGATATTGTAAGATACAACCTGTTATTGTGAACTTGATATATTTCACAAGAAACCCTCTCTTAATCTCACCAAAAGATCTCTTAAAACATTTGATTTCTCTCCTTAGTTCTATGTGCCTCTCTTTTAAAATGTGCAACTTTTCTTGGCTTCAATCTTCTAACTCTAGACCTAGAAGATCTCTTTTATAGGTCCTAAAACTAGATACATAACCCAATAGGAGCCCTAACCTGAATATAATTTCAAAACAGGTTAAATGAGAAATATCATCCCGAATCGGTATGACCGACTAGTTTGACTGGCCAGTTTGACCGGCCCGTATAGTGATAGAGAGGATTTTGCCGGTCAGCACGACCGATCTCGACACCTGTCATTGCTATTTGTTTTGGCTTGTTTCACTTCCCGCTTCATTTCCGACTCTTCCAATGGCTTCTTGGACTGAAATATAAGGCTATTTCCTAGCAATATCTACTTTAGACTTGTATAAAACCACCTTCAGAAATATCAATCCTTTCCTTGTAACATTTTGCTGTAAACTTGTAAATTGTAGAGAATGAAGATCCTCAAGAGATCACCTTAATCCCCCCTCTCCTAAAGGGCTCCGGAACAATCATTGCCCGTCGTTTGATGTCAAGTCTCCTATCGACTTGACATCAGCCCTTGTTGCTGCATCCTCTAGGCTCACCTATCGACTTATTGCATACTTCTTCTTGACTCATCCATTTGGAGTCAAACTTCTTTTTCGGCTCTCTCTTGAAACCCAAATTAGGAGCACACTCCTCTTCCTCATGGTCATACACTCTCTTGAAGACGAAGCTCCACATTGAACACCAATTCCTTCAGACACCCTATACAAGCTTTCTTCTCAACCTGGATTGAATTACTTTTGTTATATACGATGACTCCTCCTCCATGCACTTGGATTCAGTACCCTACAGATTTAAGTAACCCAATAGATTTCTGATTCTCCTTTGCCTTCGGGACTAAGTGAATATTATCTAAGGTGACATACTCCCCCTTCTTCCCGCTACCATGACTGGTCCGACACCTGCGACGTCACACCTTATGCCATCCACCATTTTAACAGTCTCATTGAATCCTTGTACCAGGGAGTCAAAGGAGTCAAAATGAATTATTTGTGAACATATATGAGTAGATGTTCCACAACCCAATACACAATTGTTTATCCTACACACTTATCTCACTTGAAGGTTTCTTCCATCGTGCATCTGCTACTAACTAGACATTAACACCCTACTCATTACCAACACCCTGTCGTTGCTTAAAATCATCTATGAAGAGCTCCACTTTGACTTCATCCATAATGATTGTCATGTTACATATGGTTAGTGATGTATTTAGATTATTGGTAACTCGTTGGAAGGTAACTCAGCAATATCACTACTTTGTCGTCATCTTTAATTTTTGATTCGATTGTTGCTAACTTGGTTACTATTCTGTTAAACTAGCTCAGATGCTCCGACATTATCATACTTTCCTTCATCTGCAGCCATACAGCTGCAGCTTCTAGTACAAGTTGGAGAATAGATTCTAGGTCATGTACAACTCCTCGAGTTTCTACCACGTAACAAGTGTAGTTTTCTCATTGATTACTTGGTACTCACTACATATGAAAGAAAGAGTAAAATCACACTATGTGTCATTCGATCCAATCTTAACCACGTATGAATTATCATCTTTTGTGATTTCTTGCCAACTCTAAATATAACCTGATCTAGATCTTGTTGAATCAAGATTACCACCATCTTTTTCTAGCAAAATTCAAAATCCCTATTACCATCTAACTTCTCAATCTCGATCTTCATCATAAAAGAACTTTTCGACTTGATGTTGCAAAGATCGAATCTTTTTTCAAAGATAAGATTGATCTAATTAAAAAGTTTAGTTTCAATAATAATTGTCAGTGCAAGCCACCCGCAACCCAATACTAATTATGACCACCAACCAGCTATCAATGCAAACTCATTACACGCGGAAGCATCATCAAATACCAAATTATATCTCCTCCTTCGTAGATAAACCGATCATTATGCGATGTGGAAACCCTAAGAGACTAATAGTTCGAACAAAAGCACAAAGACATGAGACTTACGTGGTTTGACAATCACTTACATCCACTGAGAGATTTGAGTCTTCTTTATATCAGAGATTATAAGATATAATTTATTCTTGTTGACTTGATAAATTCAATAAGAAACCGTCTTTCAATCTCACCAAATGATCTGTCAATATCCTAAATTTCTCTTCTTAGTTCTCTACCTTTTCTTTTACAATATGTAACTTTCCTTGGCTTCAATCTTCAAACCATAAACCTAGAAGATCTTTGTTATATGTCACAAAGTTAGATACATAACCTAATAGGAGTTCTAACCCGAATAGTGTTGAGAAACCAAAGATGATGATCCCAAGCTTAAGATCAAATATGAAAGAGGAAAACTATGCAAAATTAACAACAGCACAATCAACCATAATGGACAATCTATATAATATGGTTCGATAAACTTTGCCTACATTCATGGAGAAGAAAAGAGTTCTTTATACTATATCAACAAGGAAGAGTACACCGTACAACAATCGTCAAAAATTACACAAAGCTTGAGACTCAACAATAATGGGAACAAATAGGAAACGTATAATGGATTACCTCATAGCTCAAAATATCCACTTGAAGAATCATCCTCCGCCAAAGAGTTCAACTTTATAGAGACCTCCAAGATGTGTAGATATTGAACAAATCAACCCAATTGTGCTCCTCCACTAATCATAGTCCCCCCCCCCCTTTCTCTTCTTTCTCTCGCTCACACTTTATGAGAACTATGGTGGATTATATAATGTACTCCTCTCCTCATAATACTTAAGTCCTCATATGACTTAATCCCAACCCCAAACGGGTTGAACCAACTTGACTAAGAGCTTATATGGTAAGGACAAAAGCCCAACAATCTCTTCCTCCATGTCCATGAGGGGCGACGGTCATGACTAGCACTTAGCATCCATGCTAGCCACCTTCTGGCAGAATTTTGTCAACATATCGACTTCATTCTTGTCAGTGTGAATCTTTGCTAATTTCAACAACTTCTTATCAAACACATCTTGTACGCAATGAAACTTCGCATCTATATGCTTTGACTTATAGTAAAATTTTAGAGTCTTGCTCAAATGGATTGTGATTTGGCTATCACAATGTGTCATATAGTACTTTAGCTTCATGCCCAATTCCTTAAAGAATCACTTCAACCAAAATATTTCTTTGCATGATTTGGTGATAATTATGTACTTGGCTTCTATAATAAATAATGCAACATACTTTTGCAACTTGGATTGCTATAAAATGGCTCCACCTCTAAAAATGACTAAGTACCTCCATGTGGACTTTCTAGAATCAAAGTCACTGGCCATATCGGCATCCCTGTATGTAACCAACATGGGATTATTTACTTTAAAATATAAACACTCATTTGAAGTACCTAGAATATATTAGAAACTCCACTTTACCACCACCTAATGCTCTTTACCCAGATTTATAAGGAATCGACTATCCACATTAATGCCATGTGCAATGTTGAGCCTCATGGACACCATAACATACATTAAATTCCCAATAGCCAATTGTTTGGGGTGAAAGTTGATATCTTCATTGCTGAATCTATTACACGTTTATTGATTACAGATTCAAAGAAAATTAGTCTTTTTATAATACTTTCTTACACAATGAAAATAAGAAAAATACAACTCTCGTCAAATAGCGCAGAGATCGTTTATCGGTCTTCTGCTTGCGTGGGATCTTGGCCTGTGATGGGGACGTTGATATCCATGGACCACTAAACGATCAGATCAGATCCGAAGCTTCGTCGATTCGCGAAGGAATCAAGAAGCCGAAGCGCTTATCTCGGCAACAGCGAGATAATTGCTCTTCTTAAGATCACCGCAACGGGGTAATCTTAAGGGACGAACTGGGCTGCAGATCTGACGAACTCCTGTTCTTTATGACGAAGAATCCGCTGAAGTCTCCTCCTCCTCTCTAAAATTCGTGGCTCTTCAGTCCTCAATCCGGCAGGGATTCGCTAACGCTCGAGAATTCTAGATCCCCAAAAATGAAGGCCATGAGGCTGTATTTATAGGCTTCAGGAGCCCTGTGTTTGGATAAGAACGGTCGATTCCTTCTTATCTTCAGTTGAAAACCACTTAACCATATTATCAAATCAGTTGGAGCAAATCCAGGTGGTTAACGATCGAAAAATCGTGAAAAACAACAAAAATTAGCTTTTTGTATTGGAGACACTTTTGACGTATTGGAGACACTTTTGAGTGTCTTGGCCAAGCCAAGACACTTAAGAGTGTCTCAGCTTAGCTAAGACACTTTGAAGTGTCTTGGCTCGGCCAAGACACTTACAAGTGTCTTAGCCAAGCCAAGACACCACAGAGTGTCTCAATTTGGTTTTTTTGGGTTTTGGTTCGTCGAGTTTGTTTCCACCGTAAATTCGTCGTTCGTACTCAGAATTACATGGTTCAATATGCGTTGAAAAGCCAGCGAGGAGATCTACAGGCTCCCATGATTAAATTACATGCGGAGTAAATGAGGCGCGAGGGGTGCTCGCTTTTCGCAAACGACGCGGGGCTCCCGATCAGGTCTTATTCCCGTTATTCCGAAGTTTCGTTACTTAATATGGTTCGTCGACTCACTTCATGTGTTTGTCATCATCAAATGAGCTCCTGTGACTCAGATAGCGACATTCTATAGGCTGTCTAAAAATCACAATAGATAGCTTATCCCCCATCAAACACTGATGATGGAAGTTACAATCTGACGACTTCCAGAAGGCTACAATTTGAAGACTTTCACGTAGATCGCTGAAGGTTACAATCTGACGACCTTCATGACAACCGATGAGAGCTCTAGTTCAACAAGCATTCACAATCAACATCGGGAGTTATAATCTGACGACTCTCATATTCTCATGGAGCCAAGATGAAGATTACAAGACAATGATCTTTGCAACGCTATGACAAAAGAGATTACTTGTTGATAATCTCTTCAAAGAAAGACGCGGAACTCATCATCGCGCTCTAAGACTAAAACGCGGAGGTCCTCCCCGTGTATCAAGACCAAAACACGGAGGTCCTCCCCGTGTATCAAGACCAAAATGCGGAGGTCCTCCCCGTATGTCAATAGTAAAACGCTGGAGTCGGACCCATGTTACAACATCAAAACGCGAGGGTCGAACCCACGTTACAACATCAAAACACTGGAGTCGGACCCGCGTTACAACATTAAAACGCTGGAGTCGGACCCGCGTTACAACATTAAAACGCTGGGGTCGGACCCGCATTTTTCAACGTCCAGCGGGTACCCAACTCCGCGTCTCCAATCTAAAACGCGGAGTTAGGGTCCCGAACGCCAACTTGGGCGTTTGGCTCATTCAAGCACGAGCTGAACGGTTGTAGGAACCGTTTTCCCTCCACGATTTGAGGGATTTCCGCCCTACTTAGGAGCGGATTAAGGGGGCGGTTACACCCCTCTCAACCCCATTATGGAGAGAATTAAGGGGGCGGTTACACCCCTTAATTCCCTATAAAGAGGGGTAAACTCAACTGAGTTCAGGCTGGCATTTTTAGATCTGGGACTTGGCAGCAAAGGGGGAGATCTTGGAGCATCATGATTGAGAGATCGGCATTCATCCTTTGGAGCATTCTTTGAAGCCTTCGGCCTTGGCTTGAGAACCGATTCTCGGTTCAAATCAACTCCTTCTCAAGAGTTTCCAACTCATTCAGAATTATCAACTCGTCCAGAGTTTCAAACTTGCCACGCAAGTTCTCCACAATGTTAAATCGTGAGGAGAAGATATCGTTCTAGTGAATCAAAACGTCGGATCGTCAACGGAGAGCAAACTAGATGCGAGCATTCGAGGGAGGCACTCCATCGCCACCGTGAAGAACCCAGTTTTAAACAAAGGGGAGAATTAAATTCGTTCTCCTCTCTTTTGTAATCGGGATCCAAATTATAATCGATTGTGAGAGAATACAGAATCAATTTTTCTTTCATTTCTTTTACTGCAATTTTTCTACAAACACATTCATCATCTTCTCTCTGTCTCGAACCATGTGCGAGGACCTATATGTAATTTTGGACGCCTACAGATACCCCCTCCAAAGTGTTTCAGTCTCATTTCTTTTATAGATGAGCCTGAAATACTTTGGATATGATCGGTCCAACCTTCAGTTGGTGTAAAAGGACCTGTTGTTAGCTTTGGTTCTTGACTCCTTCGATTTTCAATCTATTCGATGTCTTGATGAATAGCTGAAGTTCTCTCGGCGCTACGTTTGTCGTCTGGCCGTCGTCGAAATCTTGAATCAAAACCGATGAGTTGATTTTGGCTCGTATCGTCGAGTTAAATTTGAACTGACTATCTCCATCATGATATATTGGTTCGTATTGACTTTCATCGTAACGCGTTGACTAGTGTTGGCCTAGGGTTACGCATTGACCGATGTTAACCTAGGGTTTCGAACTGCCCGGTGTTGACTTTTTCATTGCAACGCGTTGACATAGGGTTTCGAATTGCCCGATGTTGATTTTTTTCATCACAACGCGTTGATTGGCGTTGATCTAGGGTTACGCGTTGACCGGCGTTAACCTAGGGTTTCGAATCGCCC
>BQKN01000445.1:22635-38033 GCA_022839385.1 Asparagus kiusianus | reverse complement strand
AATCCATCCATCCTCCAATTCATTATTTGTCTAGAATACCTAATAAGAACCATAAACACTAGACAAACAATATTAGGAATTGTTTGTAATCTTCAAAACAAGATTAGAAGATGTAGGCTCATAACATGAGACCTAACAGAAAACCACTTAACCATATTATCAGATCGGTTGGAGCAAATCCAGGTGGTTAACGATCGAAAAACCGTCAAAAACAACCAAAATCAGCTTTTTTGTATTGGAGACACTTCTGACATATTGGATACACTTTTGAGTGTCTTGGCCAAGCCGAGACACTTGAGAGTGTCTCGGCTTGACCGAGACACTTTGAAGTGTCTCGGCTTGGCCGAGACACTTTGTAGTGTCTCGGCCAAGCCGAGATACCTTGAAGTGTCTTGGCTCGACCAAGATACTTACAAGTGTCTTGGCCAAGCCAAGACACCACGGGGTGTCTCAATTTGGCTTTTTTCGGTTTTGGTTCGTCAAGTTTGTTTCCACCGTAAATTTGTCGTCCGTACTTGGAATTACATGGTTCAATATGCGTTGAAAAGCCGGCGAGGAGATCTACAAGCTCCCATGAGTGAATTACATGTGAAGTAAATGAGGCGCGCGGGGTGCTCCGCTTTTCGCAAACGACGTGGGGCTCTCGATCAGGTCTTATTCCCGTTATTCCAAAGTTTTGTTACTTAATATGGTTCGTCGACTCACTTCATGTGTTCGTCATCGTCAAATGATCTCCTGCGACTCAGATAGCGACATTCATCGTCTTCTTTCTATCTCGAGCCATGTGCGGGGACCTATAGGTAATTTTGGACGCCTACACCAATGCATAGGAATACTCTTCATGTCTTTTTTTTAATTTTAAGAACATTGACTCAAGTTCAATTTGGGGTGATCTAAGCGTAGAGAACTAACCGGTTTTGTCTTTTCCATACCAAATATATAGAGCACCTTTTCAATATACTTCACTTGTGATAGCCATAAGCTTCTTTGCTTCCCTATGACGAGAGATATCCATGCGTAAAATTTACTTTGTCAATCCCAAATCTTTCATTGTAAAAGATTTTCTCAAATCTTTCTTTAAATTTCAACATTAGATTTATCATGTCTAACAATTAACATGTAATCAACAAAAAGCAATAGAATGATGAAATTACCATCACCAAAACTCTTTATGAAGATAAAATGGTCCACAGTTATTCTTTAAAACCCTTGATTCACCCTGAATACATTAAATTTCTTGTATCATTACCGAAAATCTTGCTTTAGGCCATAAAGACTTTTTTTAGTTTGCAGACAAAGTCTTCTTTACCATTAACATCAAAGCATTTAGGTTGTTCTATAAATATCTTCTCCTCCAAATCACCATGAAGGAATGCCATTTTAACATCCATTTGCTCGATCAACACAATCCCAAATGGATGACATCTTTACCATCAGTAATGAAATCTCATCGAAGTCGACACCTTTCTTTTTGCCAAATCCCTTCATAACAAAAAAAGTAGAGCTTGCACTTCATCATCGAAGACAATTTTCGTGACATACAAATCATTCAACACTTTTTGAAAGTTGTTCAAATGCACCGTTATATTTTAACTATCATTGTACTTCATATTTACGAGCTTTCTAATCATAAAAGCCTTTTTTGTGGCATCTTCCTTTCATGAAGACTCTCCAATTTTTTTCGAAGCTTGTAAGCTTCAACCTTTTTTAGATATTTGATGAAAGACACTTTTGATCAATCCATTGTCGAATTCGTCCAGCTACTTTTTGATTCAACAACTCTTATTCATTAGCATCTTTGGATTGAGGCATAACACCTTTCAACTTGATGGGTAGAAATAACTCTTTTCAATACAAGATATCCTCCATTATTATCTTCCAAATAGCGGATGATGTGAGCCTGAACATAGTACTTGAGCTTTTTTCCATTATGCTAAACCTCTTTCATGCCATAAAAGATACAAAAATCTCTCTCAAGCAATTCACCAACTACCTTATGAGCAACCTGTAGAATTGACGACACAACGACAAAGTTTAGATTTTTTGAAGCAGGGAATATTTTGGATGCTGCACGGTCGACCGCGAGTGGCGCTGTGATCGACCGCGAACATGCACAGCACAGGGAAAGTCTCTGGACTTTTCGCGGTCGACCGCAAGTGGTGTGGCGGTCGATCGGCAAAACCCTGTAGTGTTTTCTGGTTTTGGTCATTGGATCCGGTCGACTGCGATGGGTTTGGCGGTCGACCGCGAGTTAGGTCTGGGCCTGCTTCGGTTTCCTGTACTGTTTGGGTTTCCTATTTTATATAAATAGGAACACGATTTGTTTAGGGTTTATTGGATCATATTGATCACTTTTGGGGTAGCTTGAAGGAGAGTTTTGAGCACAAAAAAGAGAGTTCTTTTTTGAGTAAATTGTTTGAGGGTTTTGTGAGAGATTTAAGGGTTTGTTTAAGAGATCTTGTAATTTCTATTTGGTACTCTCTTTCTCTATAGTGAAAACCCTTTCCCTTCTTGCCCCGTGGACGTAAGCAATTTGCTGAACCACGTTAAATTTTGTGTTTGAGTTTGTGTCATTATTGTTCGATTTGAGTTGTCTTCTCTCTCGGTGTTTGGTTTGGTTCCTCGGCGCACAACAAGTGGTATCAGAGCTCGGGCTATGCTTGGTCTATTTGGAGGAGTAGACCACTTTAGAAATTCGGCTAGGGCTTCGTTTGGAGTTAAAGGTGGGATATTTTTAGTAAAAATTATGTCTTTTCTCAGTTTTTGATCTATTCTTCAGTTTGTTCCGCATTAGTTATTGGTGTGTTGAGGAAGATGGTTAGGAAAGAAGGTACTTCAGGTGTTGAGGGTGGTGCTTCTAGCGTGAAGACCATTCAAATTTTGAATATCCACTCTACGAAGATAGATGTGGAGAAATTTAATGACACGGACAATTTTGGATTATGGAGATGTGAAGTTTTGGATGCGCTGAACGTGCAAAATTTGAGAGATACTTTAGAATTGGATGGTAAGCCAGATGATATTGATGAGAAGGTTTGGAAGAAGATGAACAAAACGACGTGTGGTGTGATTAGGTCTTATTTGATTCAAGATTTAAGGTATGATGTGATGAATGAGACTTTGGCTAAGAAGATTTGGGAGACCCTTGAGAACAAGTATTTGATCAAGAGTGTGAAAAATCACTTGCATTGAATAGGAGGCTTTATCGTTTCCAATTGAAGAAGGAAACCTTCATTAGTGATCACATGAACCACTATACGAAGCTTCTTGCGGATTTAGCGAATGTGGATGTTATGATAGAGGATGAGGACAAAGCTTTGTTGTTGTTAAGTTCCTTACCAGATGAGGAATATGAGACCTTTGTTCTTCCCCTAATTAATGGGAAGGCGTCCCTTTCGTATAGTGAGGTCACCGCTGTACTTGTGAATTATCTGGCTTCGAAAGAAAGATAATGAGTCTACAAGTGACAAAACAACGGAGGCATTGATCGCAAGAGGGAAGAATCCAAACCGAAAGAATGAGAAGTCACAATCTAGAGTAGGGCATCCTACAGTTGGCAAAGATCAGTGTGCTTGGTGTACAGATCAGTATGCTTGGTATAAAAAGACTGGTCATTGGAAGAAAGATTGTCCAAAGCTCAGTGATTGGATGAAGAATAAGCAGAAGGAAAAAGAGAAGTAATCATCATCAGAAGCAAACATTATTATATTGGATGGTAATCTTTCTGACTCATCTGTTTATTCGCTTTCTATCAGTCCCATAGGTAGCTATTCGGAGGAATCGAGTGGATGTTGGATAGTGATGCGACCTATCATGTGTGCCCTAGAAGGGAATGGTTCGCTAATTTTGAGAAGCTGTAGAGTGGTGTGGTGTACATGGGTGACAACTGTGCATGTCAGATCCTTAGGATAGGAAGAATTCGCATCAATATGTATGATAGGACAGTTAGAGAGTTGCATGGTGTGAGATATGTTCCTTCTTTGAGGAAAAACTTGATCTCAATTGGAGCTTTGGTTGGAGAGTGTTTTAGAGTTCGTATCGAGGACATGATTCTCGAGATTATGGAAGACTCTCGTATTTTGATGAAGGACGTCAAGAATAATAACTTGTACTATTTGATTAGGAATACAGTGACAGGTGGAGAGCTGACGATTTCTATTGATTCGACTAGATTGCGACATTTGACGCTTGGTTATTCTAGTATTGATTTGGAGATGGGTGCATCGACCTGCAGTTTGAAGTCCAGTGAACATTTTAATGTGAGCACGAAGATCGAGGTAAAGTTTGGCACTTCTATTCACCTCACGAAGGGTCTTTTTGATGGAGTTCATGTGGGCATTTGGGGGGCTTCTAAGGAGGCATCATTGGGAGATAATAGATGTTTGGTTTCCTTTGTTGGTGGTTGTTCTAGGCATGCTTAGGTTGCAACCAAATGCCAATTAGATAAAGTCCTAGTAGTCTCCAACAGATTGAAGAAGTGTGAGATTGGCAGAAAGATGAAGGTACTTCATTCTGATTTTGGTGGGGGGTACAAGAGGGACCTGTTTCTGCATTTGAGCTGAGCTCACGACATTTTGAGACACTTCGGTGGAAAAGAAATCTTGGGACAATGAGATGAGATGGAAAATTTGGTGAGTTGTTCCTTGCCGGAGGAGGACCGGCGTTTGATGTCGAGCATTGATTTTGATGTTGAGGCTTCGATATATTTGGGTCATTTTGATCATAGGTTGTCGACTGCTACGATTGGAGGTAAAACTCCATTGGATGTTTGGTCTGGTTGATGAGGGAGCTAATTGACTCTCAGCAGGTGGAGAGTTTTAGACAGACCTTAGATGTATCACAGCGGGTGGAGGGTGATGCTACTCTATATTGGGTGGAGATTACTCCACATATTTCAGATTATACTGTATTGTTTGGAATTCCAGCTGATGTGACATAGTTAGAGGATCATTTAAATTTGAGTGCAGATGATGAGTTGGTTGATTTGAATGTAGCTGGTGGATATGATTTGGATACGGTCATTGGTTCACCTCAGGTGGAGGTGTTTGATTTGTTTCACTTTGGGGCCATTTGGATATCTATCAGTTGCATATTTGTTGGTGAAGAGTTGAGAACTTTTCTAGTTGATTGAGGGCCTTTGGAGGTCATTTGGGGAACTACGTGAAGGCTTGATTCCTTTAGCAAGAGGATATATAGGTAGTCATTTATGATGCAGCCGATTTGATGGGTAGATACTGACGTTTGGAGAGTGTTCGCATTCTCATTTGGGTCTCGACTTGTTGTGGATTGAGTCTGTTGTTGTGATTCTATTTCACTTTGTACTGGACACAATAAGTGGGACATTTGGTTTGGTTAGTGTCAGCTTAGTTTTGGGAAGACTTCGCCGAGGTGGAGAATTGTAGAATTGGTGACACAGCGACGAAGTTCGGGTTTTTTGAAGCAGGGAACATTTTGGATGCGCTACAGTCAACCGCGAACGTGCACAGCACAAAGAAAGTCTCTGGACTTTTCACGATCGACCACAAGTGGCGCAGCGGTCCACCGGCAAAACTCTGTAGTGTTTTTTGGTTTCAGTCGTTGGATCCGGTCGACCGCGATGGGTTTGGCGGTCGACCGCGAGTCGGGTCTGGCCCTGCTTCGGTTTCCTGCACTGTTTGGGTTTCTTGTTTTATATAAATAGGAACACGATTTGTTTAGGGTTTATTGGATCATATTGGTCACTTTTGGGGTAGCTTGAAGGAGAGTTTTGAGCACAGAAAAGAGAGTTATTTTCTGAGTAAATTGTTTGAGGGTTTTGTGAGAGATTTGAGGGTTTTGTTTGAGAGATTAGTTTGAGTGATCTTGTAATCTCTATTTGGTACTCTCTTTCTCTATAGTGAAATCCCTTCCCCTTCTTGCCTCGTGGACTTAGGCAATTTGTCGAACCACGTTAAACTTTGTGTTTGAGTTTGTGCTATTATTGTTTGATTTGAGTTGCCTTCTCTCTCGGTGTTTGGTTTGGTTCCTCGGCGCACAACAAGTGTCTTCCGCGCGCAACAAAACTTTACTATGATATTACTTTGTTGAAAAGCCAAAGGCTAGGATTCCAAGCCCAAGATTAAATATGAAAGAGAAAAACTAAAATGCAGAATTAACAACAGGACAATGGACAATCAACAAAACATGGTTTGGCAAAATGCGCATATATCCAGAGATAAGAAGAGAAGTCCTCCACTATATCAACAAATAACAACACACCATATAGCAAATGGGAAACATACAAGGGATTACTTCACAGCTCAAACTACACAATCCACTTGAAGAATCACTCTCTACCAAATAATCCAGCTTTGTAGAGACCTTCAAGATGTAGATGTTAAACAAATCATCCCAATTGATATCATCCACAAACCTTATTTTCCCCACTTTTCTCTTCTTTCTCTCACTCATACTTGTGAGAAATATTGTGGAATAGATAATGTACTCCTCTCCTCATAATACTAAAGTCCTCATACGATTTAAGTCCCAACACTAAATGGGCTACACTAACTTGACTAAGTTGTTCTTACTTAGCCAACCCAATGTGTTTGAACCTATCATGGGCATGGACACAAAATCAACAAAGAGAATTCCAAAATAGGTAAAATAGGAAACATCAGCCTAAACTGATCTGCCCAGCCAGTCCTACTATGTGTTGCTGCTGTTTCATAGCATTTTGCTTCCTATTTTGTTTATGACTTTTCTTATGTCATCTAGGGTACAATGCTATTTCCAAACACCCTTCAAGTTACATATACAATATATAACGAGGCATAAGTTGGTGAGATAAAATATATCTATGAATTATCAATGATAGTATTTGAAAATTATGCGCATCAACTCTTAATCTCATAATTGTTATCTTCATTTCCTTAAATTCTCAATGTTCCCCAAATTCTTGCTCAACACTGAAATTAACTTTTAACTCATAATTGATCCAAATTTGTATTTTTATTTTTCATTTTTTATTTTTTCTTTAATGTCAGGTTGATCGAAGATATAAACAGTACTACCATCAAATGCAACTAATAGTATCCTCCTTCGACGCAATAGCTGGCCCTCAAGCATCTAAACCGTACACAACTCTTGCCCTTCAAACGATCTCCCGCCATTTTCGCTTTCTTAAGGATGCTATAACCTCTCATATAGAAACTACAAGAAAAAAATTAGGGGAGAAGGAGATCTCAGGTGTTGGAATATCTCGACTTCGTTATATTGACCAACAAATAAGGCAACAAAGGGCAATGCAACATTTTGGTTTGATGCAATCCCATACTTGGAGGCCACAAAGAGGTTTGCCTGAAAACTCGGTCTCAACTCTTCGTGCTTGGCTTTTCGAGCATTTTCTTCACCCGTAAGTTTCTTTATAAACCCTTTAGTATCTAAATGTTTCATGATCAAAATGATATTGTTGTATAATTTATGTTTTGTTTCCTGTGTTTTGTCTAGTTATCCAAAGGATTCTGAGAAGTTAATGCTAGCAAGACAAACAGGCCTAACAAGGGGTCAGGTATGCTCTTCTTTAGATTCAATTTTGAAAATATTTACATAAAAACATGTATATTTAATGTAATAAAGATCTCAGGATGCAATTTAATCTAGATTTTTATTTACTTGTCTGTGTATCTCAATCATATTATTTGTGTATATATGATCATCTTCTAGGATGTTTTCCAAGTGATCTAAAACTACTTGTTTTATCCAAAAAGAAAAGGAAAAATAAAGTTGGGTTGTTCTATATTTTTTTTATTGAAAGATTCAATAAATACTCAAGACCAAAAGACTTCTAACCTTTGCACACTTTAAAATACAAATCATTATCTTTACACATCTTAAAATACAATTTGTTACTGTAGTTTAATTCAAGATAGACCCGATGTATTTCTAATATGCAGATAGGATCCTACCTATCGCCAAATTGTGGATAGACCTTAGTGAAACCTTTTTAACTTATTTACTCTTAGGAGGTTAATTGGTCAAAAAATATATTTTTCTTTTTCTCTGAGGATGAAGAGTCATAAAAGTTCACTCAAGCCCGTCTATCTACAACAATAGAACTTAGAGATCTATCCACAATTGATCAGACAAGATGACCAATACATGTCATTTAATCAATTCCTATATATAAAACTATAGTTTTACTTTCATCTTTTCCGGCTCATTCATTGCTCGTGCCTTTTCTCGCCCAGGTTGCAAACTGGTTCATAAATGCTCGTGTTCGTCTCTGGAAGCCAATGATAGAGGAAATGTATAATCAAGAGTTTGGTGAAATAGAAATGGACTGCAAGAAAGAAATAAAGCTCACAAATGAAATTTGCGAAAATATTAATTACAAGCTCGATAATGTCAGATACAATGACGAATATACGAATCTACAAGAGCAAAAGCCTCACCGAGAGAATTGTGATCTTTTACAAGAAGCACTTGGCCGTCAGGTGACTGAAATGAGCAATTATACAAACGGAGTGGCTCTTACCTTAGGATTGCATCAAGATGTATATGGTTCAGTTGGTCTTTTGGGGAGGGAAGATTTTGAATATACGAACACGGGCACCATAGGGGAAAATTTTGCGCCATCACATTTGATGCATGATTTCGCGGCTTGAATTGAGTTCCTGGAACTGTGGTTGTCAAACAAATGATGAGATATACATTTAGGGTAGGTGTAGTGTTGTAAAGATAGAGATATATACATATTTTTGTGTGATGTCTACAATGGAGAAGAAAATGAGCGTAATTTCTTCAGTATTGTTTGGAATGCCTATAGAGCTGAAAATTTTGATCTTACTCTCCTTAATAAAAAGGTTGAAAAAGTTATTTCAGGTTATCTTTTTAGAATGTAAATTCAAAAGTTATTTCAGGTTATCTTTGTATGGATATTTGAACGTAGTTGAAAGTTGTTTCAGGTTCAGGTTATCTTCGTAGAGTGTAAATTCAAAAGTGATTAATGTTAGAAACGAGTTGAAAGATGATAAATATTATATTGAAAGTGTATGTAAAACTTTTTTAATTTTGGTAGTGGAGAGGATAACTAGCAAGGGACTGCGAAAATAAGAACCATGCTTAAATTTTGCAAAACCCCTTTACCTTGGGATAATTTCCCACGGAAACCCTTAAGAACTACTAATTTTTTGCTGACCAAACCCCTGAACTCTGGGGTGCCCAAAAAATCATCCTAACATTCAAATTATCCAAATAGACCCCCCCCTTACAGTGTTAATGGCATCGCCGTCTGTTAATTTTATTGTGATAGGAATAAGTGCGTGTTGTTACTCGGGGTTCTGTTTCGAAGTTTTGAAAGTTTGGAATGTTTGGTGGGTAAAACGTTATAGGGAATTGGTGGGAAGAAAAACACCCCAAAGTTGAGGGGACGTGGTTGGAAAAAGCGATTTACAGGGTGGTTCGGTGACAAATTGCCCAAAAGTCCGGGCTTTTGTTAAATTTACCACAGTAACTGACCGGCGACCTCTGGGCAGACGCTTTCCGGCTTATTTTCCCATGGCGTCGCCGCCTCTCCGAACCGCCACCAAAACCTCTTCCAGCCATTTCCTCAGAACCCTCCCCAATCTCAACCGCAAAAACCCTAACCCTAACCCTAGCACCCAAACCCTAACCCTAACCAATGAAGTCTCATCAACCTCCAACCTCAACATCTCCTCCCCCCAAACCCTAGCCCCCTTAATACACACCTACATCAACAACCGCCACCTCTCCTCCGCCCAATCCCTCCTCCTCCGCCTCATCCGCCGCCGCCGCTCCTCCCCCTCCGAAATCATCTCCTCCCTCTCTAACCGTGACCCTAGCCCCTCCGTCTTCGATCTCCTCATTCGAACTTATGTTCAAGCTCGAAAGCTGCGGGAGGCGGCGGAGGCGTTTAGGATTCTGAAGGTGAGGGGAATCTTGATCTCCGTCAATGCTTGTAATTGTTTATTGGCTGGACTGGTTAGAATCAATTGGGTCGAGTTGGCGTTTGAGGTTTATAGGGAAGTGGTTGAAATGAGGGTTGGGTTGAATGTTTACACGTTGAATATTATGGTTAATGCGATGTGTAAAGATGGGAGGTTGAAGGATGTGGATTTGTTTGTGGGTGAGATGGAGAAAGAAGGGATTTTTGCGGATTTGGTTACTTTTAATACCATGGTTGATGCCTATTGCAGAGTCGGGGAGGTTGAGGGTGCGTTGGGGATCATGGGCTCGATGGTTGAGAAAGGGTTTAAGCCGAATGTTATAACTTATAATTCAGTTTTAAATGGGTTTTGTAAAATGGGGGAGATTGAGAGAGTGAAGGAGTTGATTGGTCAAATGGCGAGCAATGGAGTGGCGGCAGATACTTCGAGTTATAATATTTTGTTAATGGGGTTTTGTAGAGATGGCAATGTGAGTGAGGCATTGAGGGTTTATGATGAGATGTTGGGACGTGATCTTGTTCCTGATATAGTTAGCTTTAGCGCTCTGATTGGGATGTTTGCAAAGAAGGGAGATATGAATCAGGCATTAGGGCATTTTGGAGAGATGAAGGGTCGAGGGTTGGTTCCAGATAGTGTGATTTATACCATGCTTATTAGTGGGTTTTGCAGGATTAGTAAGATCTCCAGGGCACTCAAGATGCGTGATGAAATGGTTGGCCATGGTTGTTCCCTTGACGTGGTTACTTACAATACAATATTGAATGGCTTATGCAAAGAACGCAGGATGCAGGATGCTCATGGGCTTTTCTGTGAAATGAGGGAAAGGGGAATTTCCGCTGACTTTTGCACCTTTACGACACTAATTAATGGATATTGCAAAGATGGAAGTATCACAAAAGCTTTAGAATTGTTTGTCATGATGTCAGGGAGAAACTTAAAGCCTGATGTAGTCACTTACAATGTTTTGATTGATGGTTTATGCAAAGATGGCGACATGGAGAAAGCTATAGAGTTGTGGGATGATATGATCAATAAAGGAATATACCCAAATCATATCACATATAGTATTTTAATTGACAGTCACTGTAGTAAGGGGCATATGGGAGAAGCATTCAGGCTCTGGGATGAAATGAAAGGACTTCGAATTCCACCTAATATTGTTACTTATAACTCTCTTATTAAAGGGTATTGCCGGTCAGGTGATGCATCAAAGGCTTTAGAGCTTTTATTCAAAATGAATAAAGATAAATTCAAAATGAATAAAGATAAGATTCTTCCTGATAGGGTAACATATAATACTCTCATTCATGGGCTTGTTAAAGAAGAAAGGGTGAACGAGGCCTTTGATTTGGTTAGTAAGATGGATCATGAAGGGGTGAAGCCAGACATTATAACTTACAATGTGCTTATGAATGGGTTTTGTGAACAAGGGAAGATGCACGAAACTGATGGGATTTTTAACAGAATGGCTGAGCAAGGAATTCAGCCTGATAGAACTACGTATACGACTCTAATAGACGGTCATGTTGCCAATGAAAACATGAAAATGGCTTTTCGGCTTCATGATGAAATGTTGCAGAAGGGTTTTGTTCCTGATGATAACTTCTGATGTTCTCCTTTCTTGAGCTCCTCTCGGGCATGGTTTGGTTTGAGGGGAGGTGAGGGACAAAACTAAAGTTTGTATTTGGTGGAGTTTTTAGAGGGTGAGGAAAGGTGCAGTGAGGGAAGGGACAATGGAAAATGAACTAAACCATTAGAAAGAGAAGAATCCCTAAAACTGGGAGGAACAAGAGGAGAGAAAATGAACTACAAAAGCATCCACATCTCCTCACCATCCCTCCAACCAAACATGAAGGTTAAAAGAGATGCCAGTCCCTCCGCCTCATTGCATCTCACCTCTCCTCCCCTCCTCAAACTCCCTACCAAACAAAGCCTCAGTCATACAGGCGAAAACAGAAACTGTCTAGTGCATAGAAAGGTAACCTTTATTATATTTCCTAATTTCTTTCTTTAAGGCTACATATTATATTTTATTGCTTATGCTCCATCACGCAAACTACCTGGAGAATGGTTTCATCTTCTAGTATTATAGTTCTTGCAAGCCAGATATCTAAACTGGCGTCTAAATGACAGTATAGTTGTTAGCATGTCATGTTGCACAAGGGTTTCACAAGTTGAAGTTTCAGATAAATTAGAGATAAATGGCACATCAGAATATGAAAAGTAAATGAAATTACTTCTACTTATGTGGTACCGAATGGATTTTATGCAGTACTCAGACTTGCTCAAGGCAAGTTGTGTAGACCAGCTCAAAGGAACTTCTATCTACCTCTCTTAGGATCTATGCCCGTGAAGGTTTGCTTATTGCAATATGCTGCCTTGACACACTTGCTTAGTTTTAGAAAGTGTCTTTAAGTTACAAATCATTCCATTTCTTATGCAAGAAGCTTTACACAAAAGAATTGGTATGTTAAATCCTTTAAAATAGAAAACTTTAACTATTATTAGTAAAATGGCTGTTTATCTTAAGGGCTTAAGTTTCAATAAATTGTTGGGGTAATTGCATCCCTTAAATCATCTTTAATTTCCAAAAAGTCCTCAAATCTCAGTATTTGCAAAAAAGTCCCTCAAATCTTCATTTTTATTGTCAATTCGTCCCTCTGGTTAGGTGAAGTTATTAATTTGGGTGAAATTCCATTAACGCTCGCAGAATCTAGAGTTGTTCCAATGGCTAAATTCCTCTAAAGCCTATATAATCCTCTAAATTCTTCACTATGCTCCATTCCTCTTCATCTCCTCTAATTTTCAGAACTAAAAGGAAATGTGTTTTAAAGGGCACTTGGGTAATTTTATATGTTGGGTTAAGGCTTAACCCAACTACAGTTGGAGAAATTAACAGAATGTCGGATGAATTGTCAATAAAAATGAAGATTTGAGAGACTTTTTGGCAAATACTGAGATTATACATTTTGGAATTGGAGATGTTTTGAGGGATTAATATGCAGTTACCCCAGACTTGTTCCCATACATGGTTTCTCTTCACAAGAAAAGCGAAGCTGATTCTAGTCTGTGCTACGCTGACCTGCTGAATATCAAATCAGTTGCCTAAATTTAGATGGTTAAAAAAATCAGGTTGGTAGCCCTTTTAAAGGTCGGTTCTTTTTGAGCCATCTTACCAATATTTTTGTTCTGTATCAGGTTGATAACCCAGGATAGCTTTAAGAAGTTATATACTGCTGTTCTTGATATTGTTGTAGAATTTACTATCTACCCTAAATTAGTGTAGTGCTCGTATTATGTCAACTAGAACGGTTAGTGTTTCATGCTTGTTGCTCTGATAACTTGTGCACTTCTGCATCATGAAATGTAGAAATGTATGACCGTTGTTTAGCAACTAGTTGCATGTAGCTAAGCCTTTCTGCCTTCTTAATTTACTATTTTTGTACATTGGTCTCATGTTATTATTTATTTTAGCATACTTCTCCTGTAGTAATCTTAATCTCAAGTGTCCAATCAACCCGTCCTAGACTAAGGATTAATATTTATACCTCTGAATCCAGCTCACTTGGACTTAATGAAGTCTACCTATTGCTGTCCTGAACTCCATTTTAGGCCAGTCTTAACTTAGCATATGTGAAGTTTGCATCTTAAAACATAATGCAAAGTTTGTTATATGGTTGAACCGAAGGATATACTATTTAGTTTAATCAGTTTTGTTAATTAACTCTCTTTCTCGTTAGTCTTTGACACAGTAGTATTGCATGTTGCATTACATAGTGACCAACACTCAACTTATAAAGTTACGCCTTTTGGTTATCTGCATTCTCCAGCTTTATCTGCATTCTCCATCTCTATCTCTTTATGCAGCTAAAATTAGGATAATTTTTTCCCTCTTAAAGTTTTTAGTAAACTCTCAAATTGCCCCCTAAAGTATCAATTTGCCAATTTTCTCCCTTAAATTATATTTATGTGCCCAATGTGATCATTTTGTGAGGCTACACCAAATATTTAACATACTAATGACGTGATAGTATTTTTTTTGGTATTTTTTGCAATCTATTTTTTTTAATTCATAAAAATGGTTAAAGGGTAATAAGTTTTGGGAGAAAATAGTTTAAAAAATATTTTTTAGTTAGGGGAAAATGAGATAAACCGATAATAACCCATGAAGAAATACAAAAAAAAAAACATTTTATGTTATTAATTTGTTAAATGTTTGATTCCAGACTCATAGAATGACTACATTGAAATCATAAACATAGTTTCAGAGGCAAAATAGGTGAATTGATAGAGGTAACTTGAGAGTTCACCAATACTTTTAGGGGGAAATGATAGTTTTGTCCATTCTTTTTTCCCCGTTTATGGAGATTGTTCTTGTTCCTGAATTTATTTGCAACTTTGCAGCTCTTCGGGAGTGATCCCTTTATTTCATGCCTGCTCACCTTCTTGCCTGGCTAACTTTATCTGGAGATCTGAATGAGGTATGTATTTCTCTCTTTTGTACTATTTGTTTCACTTAGCACTTTTTTGTTCTCTAACAAAGTAAACATATATTTTAAGAAACAGCATTAGTTATTTTCCCAACTGTAGGCTTTGGATGAAATATTCTGTATGTGAAGGTATGAATATTTTTCAGGACTCTTCGCTTATACTTTCACTCAAAAATTTGTTTCCATGGCAGGTTTCTTCCTCCTCAACCCAGTTGCAGGTGGATTGCACAAGGTGAAATAAGATGCGAGTCTCAAATATTGACTGCCTATGTCCACTGTGGATCAAACATTCAGTATGTGGATCTAACATCTAGCATTTGCCCTAAGCGTGGTAGGAAAACCTTTAGTGGCCACTCTATAGAATGTCATATACGTATATAGGGAGGAAGGGGAAGGTGATATCTGGCACACTTGATTGCTATTGAGCAAGCAAGATGACAGATGAAAACTGAGATTATAGTTGTAGAAAACACCTTTTACTATTCCCAAGAAATAGTTCTTGATAAACTAAGGAATAAGTATTCGATTCTTTGGATGAAAAAGAACGCGGGAAGCATTTTAACCTATAATTTAATGGGGGTTTTTCTCTTTTAACCCAAAGTTCTACCCCTACTTATTTAAAAACATTCATTTTTCCAAACATTAATACACTTAATGTATTTCATCCTACTTATTTTTAAACCCCATATGTATAATTCACTCATTTTTTAATATTGTATTTATCTAATAAATTAAAATTTTCTAAACTACCCTTCATCCCAAAATACAATCGGTCTCTGCCTCTCTCCCTGTTGTTTCACTTTCCCAAATAGAGTGATCCCCATAGAGCCCTAAGAGCGATTCTCAAATGGTAAAACCCCCAAATCGATCTCAAAATCCTTGAAATTATATGCATCCTCTCACTCTTATTTTGGCACCACACACCTCTCTCTCTCTCTCTCTCTCTCTCTCTCTCTCTCTCTCTCTCTCTCTCTCTCTCTCT
>BQKN01000445.1:0-15846 GCA_022839385.1 Asparagus kiusianus | reverse complement strand
GAATCTCGATTCACTGCAGTGAATCCAGCTTGTTTTTACTTCAATAAACGCATGAGTGAATCTAGATTCACTTCAGTGAATCTCGATTCACTGCAGTGAATCCAGATTCAATTATGTGAAGTGTTTGTTTTTTACCATAAAAATCATAACTTTTTGCTGTAAAAGGTAAAAATTTTTCAAGTTATAAAATTTTATAGCTTGTTTTTTACCATAAGTTTCTTATTCTGCTTGGATGGTTAGAATGATTCACAAATCCAGTGGAGCAGCAAATCGATTGGAGTGAATCCAGATTCAATTCGTTGGAGTGAATCTGGATTGAAGATCACTTCAGTGAATCCAGATTCAATGCGTTGTTGTGTTCTTCATGTGAGATTTATAGAGATCGGGAAGTGAGTTAGAGAGAGAGTATTAAAGAATGTAGCACTATTAATGTAAGAGAGAGTATTAAAGGACGTGTATTAAATTTGTATCATTGTTCCAATGTAATCAGTCACCATTAATGCAATGAATTGTTCCAATTTTACCCTTTTCACATTAATGCAGTGTATTAAATTTGTCTATATTTACAATTCTGCCATCGAAATCTAGGCCATTGGATTAGATAGATTGGAGGGTTAGGATTGGTTTTTAGTTCTCTAGGTTTTTATTAGAACCTCTCCCTATATATATATATATATATATATATATATATATATATATATATATATATAGCCTCTCGTAAGCCATGTTCCTAAAATGACGCCACCATTGTCACCACCAACCTTGTCGCTATCAATTGCCCCACCACATCACTCCTAACAACCTGCCCTTGCCCATGGCATCTGGCGGTGCTGGCGGTGGTGGCAGAAAAGGTTAAATTACCATATTGGTATTTAAAGTGGACCATAATGACTAGATTGGTATTTAAAATAATTCCGGTGACAATGTGGTATTTAAAGTGGTCAGAAGTGACAGATACACCCAAAAGCTCATCGCCGGCAATATATTACCGTTGATGTGTCATATGAGATATCATGTGATGTTGATATGGCCTGGTTAATGCCAGCGTGGACATATTAAAAGCGTTGTATTAACTACAAAAAAAATGGCAGAAACTTCTCTCTTTCCGCTTTCCCTCTTCTCTCTCTCTCTCTCTCTCTCTCTCTCTCTCTCTCTGTCTCTCGCTCTCTCGCTCTCGCTCTTCTTTTCACCTTTCCCCGTTCTTTGTCTGGTCTAGGAGAGGATAAAGATCGCTGCTAATCTTGTGACCTTAAGGATACAAAGATTCCATTGCGAGCTGTTCAGTGGTTCACTGAGGAGTGATCGCTTCATCCACCTACGATCTCATGTAGGGTGTAGCCGCAAAGGTTGGGGGTTATTGTGTGAAGGAAAATGTAAGATTCCATCTTCAAAATTGGAAAGAAATTGGTGAAATAATGCTATATGAAGACAATTAGTAGGTTTTTAAGTGAAAGAAAACATAGAATTTGTACACTATTGTTTGTCCTAATGGAAAGTTAGGGCTTTTGCATGTAGTAATTGGGTGTTAATTAGATGTTTCTGTGGGAGAAAAATAGTGAAATTTCAGTAGTTTGCAAGCTTGCATTGAGAATTATTTGTGAAATTTTATTGGTTTGAGTATTAATCTTCGCATTATTTATTGATTTCGTGCAGATGAGTCTAGTTATTATGGTAAAAATAAGACATGAAGGTCACATTCGTATTGATTTTGTGGATGATTGTGTTTGTGGGAAATTTACTGTGGAATTCATGTGTAGGCATAAAAAATTACCTATAGGCTCTCGCACGCAGCTCGGAGCAGAGAGAAGACGATTCGAGTCACAAAAGCTTAATTGACGTCGATGAACGCATGAAGTAGGTCGACGAACCGTGTAAAGCAACAGAACTGCAGAATAACGAAGATACGAACTGAACAGGAGCTATGCTTCGCTTACGAAAGACGAAGCGCCCCTCGTGTCACATCTACTCCACATGTGATTCAACCATGGGAGCTTGTAGATTTCCTCGTCGGCTTTCCATCGCATTTTGAATCGCGTAATTCCGAGTTCGGACGACGAAGATACGGCGGAAACGGACAGGACGCACAAAACAATGACGACGAAGATACGGCGAAAACGGACAGGACGCACAAAACAATACCCCGGGCCTTACCGGAGACACCCGAGGTGTCTCGGCTAGGGCCGAGACATTGAGGGTGTCTGTAGGCCCAGTAAGGCCGTTTTGAGCCGTTTCCAACCGTTAGCCGCCTAGATTTGTTTCAACTGATCTAATATTATCAAAGAACGTGATAAAGTAGTTATAATTGAGGATAAGATCGAATCGGTCATTCTTATTCGAAAACAGAGGTCTCGAAGCCTATAAATACAGCCATAGGGTCTTTATTTGTAGGGATCTAAAATTCTCGAGCCTTGGCGAAGCCCTGTTGAATCAGAGACTGAGGAGCACAAATTTCAGAGAGGAGGAGGAGATCAGATCGAGTTCTTCGACATAAGGAAGAGGAGTTCGTCAGATCCATAGTCCGGTTCCTTCCCTTGAGATCGTACCTAGCTGCGATCTCAAGAAGAGTGGTTATCTCGCTATTGTCAAGATAATTGCTTCGGTTTCTTGATTCTTTCGCGAATCAACGAAACTCCGGATTGATCTGATCGCTTGGTAGTCCACGGATATTAACGTCCCCGGCACATGAAAAGATCCCACGCAAGCAGCGATAAATAAATGTCTGTTGCGTTTGTTTGAGAATAGTTGTAATTTTCTTTATTTTATTGTGTAGGGAGATCTTATAAAAAGATTAGACTTTTAAACTTATTATAACGACTAAAGCTATAATAATTTGTACAATGAAAACATCAACTTTCCACCCAAACAAGCTGACGACCACAGTGGGAGCTAACAACCTTGCTGCCAAGGCTGTCGTGCCGCAACCGGCGATCAAAATCCCGGTGAATGAAGAGGTCGAATATGAGTTCGACCAGCAGAAGTTCGAGGAGTACTTGTCCTCCTCCAGATCCGCCTCTCCTCGCAGATCCAGGAAGACCCGTTGGTCTTCAGATTTGAAGACTCAAGAAGATGATCTCCGTGCCACCGTCGCTACAGTTACACATCGCAACGCCCCTCCGGCCTCCAACAAGGTTGAAGCCGTAAATCTGGACCCTTCCTTCATCAAGGAGTCAATTGCTGAAGTTGCACCACCTCTATCAAAGAGGGCACGCTAAAGGCAACACCAACGCCTTACGCGCTAACTTGCTAAGGCTTTGAAGTCAGTTGACGGGATTCGCTACGAAGCGGATCTGAAGTTCAGAAGGCGCCAACCGCCATAACAGCAAACGAACAACTCCTCCAAGCCAGCGAAGAATGAATGGATCCGCGTCAAAAGGACCCGCTCGACTCTTGAGGAGCAAATTCAGAAATGCCGCGCATTGCTTGCGCACGCGAGAATCCTTGTGCCAAAAAATTACAGAAGGAAGTCATGGTGAAAGAACCAGCAAAACCGCATCAAGTCTGAAGGCCGAAGCTCAAAACAGCGACCAAAAAGACCAAATATCAAGAGTCACCCCTTGGTGACCAGGCCAACCGCGGGTCACCCTAAGGTGACCAGGACCGGCGCGGTTCACTAAGTCCTGACCCACGCGAGGGCCGAGATGGGAGACACTCTGCACCCTTCTTTTCGATCTCGTCGAGTTTCGTCCCTCCTCTCATTGATCCGGTACTTCTAGTGAAGCCCCGCGGTGGTGTAGACTTATCCAAAAGCAGGAAGCTAATAGCTGATCGCCTTGGTCCTTTGCACGATGATCGAGGTAAAGCTCCGGTCAAAGAGCGCTTGGGCCCGTTGAATGAATCTCGAGCGGTTTATCAGGCTAAGGGTCGTGCTTATCCTCCTAAGCAATGGATGAGATCACATGATGAGAAAATCCCTATAACTGACCGCATTGGATTGCGAGTTGAGGTCTAGGAGCCCGTTGAGTTCCCGTGCTCATGAAAGCGTGGATCTAAACGTGTGGCTCTCGAACACGCTGACAAAGCGTTATATCCCCGGAAGGAAACATATTCGTCTGACGACGACGTTACACCTGGGAAGTCGTGGCAACACACCATAGGTTGCTCTAGTCATCTGACCGACGAGTTGTACTATCAGGTTGGGGCTGCGATAAAATCTCAGAAGAGAAGTTCCCGAGAGATGGACTCTCACTGCCCGTGTGCTAAGATTATCAATGCAATATTGTCAGAATGTTCCTGCCTAAAGACTCCTCCGGAGAAGGTTTGGTGTTTGAAAGGATCTCCACCAGAACATCCAAGTCTAAGCCAAGGCATTTCCGTAGAAAGAAACCTGCCACTCAAGATGTTGAATTTCCAGAAGTGTCTGTCAACATGATCGGTAAAGGGAAGTCAACATGACACTTTAGTCCAGATCAGTTTTCGACAGTATCCCAGCATATGACCCGATACGATCGGGAACTATTAGACAAAGGGATTACTCAAGAATACAAAAGGGACTACTCTCAGACGACGAAACGTCATACACTTGTTCTGCAATGGCTTCCGATGATACAACATCAAGCGCAGGACAATCCTATGAGTCATTTATGATCAATGCCAAGCAAATGACTAAAATTCTCGAGGACGCTCTAGCCAAGCAGAAAGAGAATTTCAAATTCGAAATGGAAATGACTATGCAGGAGATGAGGAAAATGCATGGCCGACAAATTGCGGCGCTGACGAATCAACAGGGAGAGTCCAGCCGTTGTAATAATCCTAACCAAATTGATAGTGATCAGGAAGCAGACGAGAATACCAACATGAATACCCCTCCCGTTGATAACAATGCTGGGGGTGGTCCCTCGGATGATAACAATACAAAGGATGACTACGTCGCTTCTTCCCAGGATCGCTCAAAGAAAGATACGAGCAAGGATAAGAAGATGAGGGATTTAGAGAGCAAAAAAATCAATGCGTTGATGAGTGCTCAAGAAGTAAAGAAGTTCGGAATATCGCGTCCATACCCAAGAGAGTGGGAATCAATCCCGTACCCGACGAAGTTTAATTTGATTAACTTCACGCCGTTCGATGGAAAGGGCTCCCCCACTCAACATTTAATATACTTCAAGTCTCATTTGAGAATAATCTCCGGCTATGAACCTTTGATGGTACGGTCATTCGTTTGTACTCTTCACGGAGCAGCTTTTGATTGGTATCGTCGTCTTAACCCGGGGAGTATCAACAGTTGGGATGACATAGAAGACATGTTTCTTACAAATTTCTTCGATGACGACACCGAGGTTTCAATCGGAACGCTATTCGATGAGAAACAAAAGGACGAAGGGTTAGTCGAGAACTTCTTCAAACGATTTCGGAACAAAGCAATGAATTGCCGAGATCCAGTCAGCGAAGATTTCATCCTTGAAACTTGTCACAATAATCTTTCTTTGTATATCCTTGAAGCCATGGGAATAGCGCCATCCAAGACTTAGAAGGTTTTGAAGGTGCGATGAGAGAGAGTCGAATGCTTCCTCAAGAGAAAGAAAGCAGAAAGAGGTCAAGTGATGACTAATGCTCCACAACAGAATTTTGTCTCTCGGGGTAAAGGAAAAGCACAGGCGAACACAGTGGATGCAAACCCAACATTCGAGCGGCAACCACAATTGCAACAACAGCAGCAAAAAGCGTCTCAGCAGTCGCAGTGGCAACAACGGTCTCAAAAACAAAAGACATCGGAACCAAAATTCCCAAATGTTTACTCTTTTAAAGAAGACGAAGTCCCCGGTATTTTCAAATACCTCATAGAGAACAACAAGATCAAGTTTCCTCCAATCCAAGATCAAGAAGACGCTAAAAGGGTTAATCACCCAAAGTACTGCGTTCTCCATAGAGCAGTTCACCACCCTACCAAGTCATGTTACGCCCTCAAAGATAAAATCCAAGCTTTGATCGATGTTGGGGTCATTACTATGAAACCATCTAAGGAGAAGAAGGTGGGTGTGAATGTAGTAACGATTAGCTTTGGATCTGTTCCGTTGAAATGGTTTCAGCCCGAGCCTGTGATGAAAGTGGCAATGAAGACCGTCAACAACGACTCTCACGGACAGCGCTAGAAGGGACTCGTACCGCATACGGCCCCGAATGGCGAGATTCTCTGGATCCATCCTGATCTGATTGAAGATGAACAATGCGCGAGATCCTCGTCCAAGAAGAAATCAAAAGGGAAAGGAAAGTCTTGTTGTGGAGCCGCAACAATTCCAGAAAAAGATGACGAAGGAATGTCTGCTTTCCCATTCTCCGAAGACGAGCAAGAAGTTTTTGTAACCAGCGGAAAATCGGCCTTTGCTACCAAGAGTGGAAACGAGTACCATTTCAAATATCCAAGTGCCTCAGATCAGTTAACTGAGCAGGGGGTGACCAAAACTGTTCCTTCTAAAACATTAGCTGAAATGGGAGTGGCCACAACTCCCCCGCACCTGCTGAGAAGGCTCAACAAAAGCAAAAGGAGAAAGAGCCCTTATGCCAAGAGGTTCAGAACCCGAAGCAGTCTCGATTCAATCAACCAATTAGAAGAGATAAACCGGGGAGCTCGAAAGCTCCATATCGCTTCGATATTATGGCACAATTAGCTAATATACCAGCTATATTAACTTTATATGAGCTGCTGCGTCTTTCAAAAGACACAAGAGAAGCATTACAAGAAGCCTTGGTCAATTTTGACGTTTTCCTAACTCAGATCAAGCCATCCCTTGAAGAGCCAGAGCCGTCAGTCCAACACTACAATCTCGCGGCAAATCACTTTTCCTGTATTACTTTCACCAAGGAGGATATACAGACAAAGAATTCAAAGCATGACCGGTCCCTATATTTCATCGGGCACATTGGCTCTAGCGTTGTCAACCAGATCCAAGCCGATCCGGGTTTCGCTGTTAGGATCATGCTACTCCGATTGATGTATAGTCTCGGAATACCAGCTAGTAAGTTGGCCTCTATGGGCACTACGATCTACGGATTCAACACCAGTGGGTCCATACTATTGGGTAAAATCTGAGTAAAGTGTCAGATTGGAGATTTGAAGTCAGAAGTTATATGTTATGTGATCGACGTAGAGACTTCTTATAACTTACTGTTGGGTCGACCATGGATCCATGGTAATGTTATAGTCCCTTCTACCCTCCATCAGTGTCTTAAATATGTAGATACTAATAATGAGGTCAAGACGGTGGTCACGGATAAGCAATCATTTAAGGGATTGGAAAATTATTTTACTGACTTCCTTCTCTACGGTGCTGAATCCGATACTGAACCATCGGCCCAAGGTACGGACATCGGAGAAGAAGCTGATACCGAAGCTAAATTTGATTAAGATGGTGGTTTTGTACTTAATGACATTGTACCCATTGTAATTGATCTTGACGATGGAGAGTCATCGGACAATAGTTATAATTGGCAACTTACCAAAGAAATAGCAATAAATGATGATTTAGAGTACTCGTTGTGTCTTGATAATATCATAAAGTGGTTATATGACGATCCTGACTTGTATATGTCACTTCAATCATCTTGCATGATGAAGAAGCATGTTCAGGATTCATTTGGAATGACACTTATCATTCCTGTAAAGGCGGTGGGTGAAAAGGAAGTCATTTACGATAAAGAGAAAGAGGTTTCGATACCAGACCACTTCCTGAGGGAAGAAGACGATGATGACAAACCTACTCCTCATTTATTCAGATACGACTCAAAAGCGCGTAATCTCATGGAAAAATGCGGATATGACTTCACACTCGGAGAAGGTCTTTGTTTTGGTCGAGGTCCCCGAGTTCCACCTCGTATGGCCTATGTACCAAAAGAAAAACTCGATAATTACTATAACTACAAAAGAGGATTAGACTATGTCTCCTCGCCCGATGACGAGTGTTGCTGGCAAGTCATCGATCAAATAGTTAATAGGGGTAAAGACAGATATTCTTCTGATTATTCAGCCTGGGACTCCGACGCTAGTCTTGGAGAAATGTTCTAAGGACTAATGTCAAACATGACTACAATCGACCCCGTCATAATTAAGGAAGACGATCAAATGCCAACTTGGGAAGACCCTTGGGTTCATCACCTGAATATGCAGTACGATGATAGGTTTGAAAAGGGAACCCCCTATCGAGGACCAAGTAACCCAGGTGAATATGGGTGACGAGGATAACCCGAAACCAATATTCATTAGCGAATACATCGATGTTTTTGCCTGGAACTATGAGGATATGTCAGGACTCGATCCAAATGTGGCAATGCACCATCTCAACATTAAGCCAGATGTCAAACCTTTCAAACAACAGCAAAGACGGTTTCATCCAAAAATTATGGAGGCGATCGAATTCGAGGTTAAAATGCTTATTGACTCTAGATTTATCAGGGAGAAGTAACATCCTGAATGACTGGCCAACATTGTCTCGGTCCTTAAGAAGAACGGAAAAATCAGAATTTGTATCGACTTTAAAGATCTTAACACCGCCTGCCCGAAAGACGATTTTCCTCTTCCCATCACAGATGTTATCATCGACAATACATATGGGTTCGAGAGAATGTCCTTCATGGACGGATTTTCTGATTATAATCAAATAAAGATGCATCCAGATGACGAAAAGCATACTGTGTTCAGAACACCTCTCGGTGTTTCCTGCTACACGGTTATGCCCTTTGGCCTAAAGAATACAGGTGTCACATACCAGAGAGTCATGTTGAAGATTTTTTAGGAGCATCTCCGGAAGACTGTTGAATGCTATGTGGACGATTTAGTCGTGAAAAGCCGTGACAAGAATGATCACATCAAAGACTTGAAGACGATGTTCGACTTAATACAGACTCATTAATTGAAGATGAATCCTACCAAATCTTTCCTCGGAATATCTAGCGACAAATTCCTTGGATTCATTGTCACTACGAAGAGTATCCACATTGACCCCGATAAGATGAAGGCAATTATGAATTGCAACCCCGAGAAACCTTAAAGAACTCAGAGGGTTACAAGGGCGGTTGGCGTATATCCGTCGGTTCATTTTGAATCTTTCAGGAAAGTGTCAGCCCTTCTCCAGACTCACAAAAAAGGCGTATCATTCATATGGGATGACGCTTGTCAAAAAACGTTCGAGAATATTAAAGAATATCTCTCGAAACCTCCAGTGCTCGTTGCACCGAAGTCGGGCAAACTGTTCTTGATTTATGTCAATGCGACGAGCCACTCGTTAAGTGCATTACTTGCACAAGACGACGGCAATGGTCACGAACAGGCTGTATATTACTTGAGTCGGACCTCTGTAGGCGCCGAATCCCGGTATCCAATGATTGAGAGGGAGTGTCTCGTCTTGGTGTTCGCAATCAAAAGATGCGGCATTACTTGGTTGGATAGACTATTTATGTCATCTCCAATGTTAACCCAGTCCGAGTGTTCATGACGCAGTTGGCTTTCATGAATTGGCGGTTAGTAAAATAGGCATTGCTTCTGTCTCAATATGATCTGCACTTTAAACAACAGAAGTCGGTCCAAGGACATGCTATTTGTGATCTTCTAGCGGCTAACTCGACTACGGATACCGCCGAGATATATGACAATCTGCCAGGTGAAACCCACGAAGTTAACGTAAGTTCTTATCCACAAGTGTGGCGTTTGTACTTCGACGGCACTCCGAGAGCAGCTAATGTAGTAAGTACTCCCGGATGTTCTAAGATCTCCTCCGGAGTTGGAGTTGTCTTAGTTTTCCCGGGGAAACATGTGAAGCCTCGAGCCTACTCTCTAACCGAGCCGTGCTCAAATAACGTAGCCGGGTATAACGCGCTACTTATCGGACTCAGTTTCGCTAAAGAACTGAGGGTTGATTATCTCGAAGCTTCCGGAGACTCCCAACTGATAGTTAGACAGGTTCAGGGAGTGTACGAGGTCAGAAGTTAGGATTTGATACCGTACTATAAAATGACCGTTAGGATGGCAAAATCATTTGAAGGGTTCTTCATCAAGTACGTTCCATGTCTATAGAAAGCATACGTGGATGTGCTAGCAGCATTAGCAGTATCTCTGGTACTACCTCCCGAAATGGAACAGTTTGTCACAGTGAGAACTCACCAGCTCTTCGTACCAATCTACGATATGGACAACAAAGAAGAGGATATTAAAGAGGTGCATTCAACCCAAGTTGAGTTCGGGTCTCGAGATTAGCATTTTCTTATCATCGATTATGTCTTGCACATGATTTTATCGGAAGACGTGAAGGAAAGGAACTCAATCTGATAGAGAACGCCAAGATTCTACTATAACATAGAGAGTCAAACGCTACACCGTCGGAGATACGATGGTTTACTATTATGTTGCCTATCCACTAAAGATGCAGAAGAGGTCCTTAGGGAGACGCACGAAGGGGTTTGTGGCGCGCACCAACCTGGCCCAAAACTTAATGACCGCATCCGAAGGATGAGATATTTTTGGCAAACCATGATCAATGACGCGGTCGCGTATGCCTGAAAATATCACGCATGTTAAGTATACGCGAATTATATGCACCAACCCCGGAGCATCTACACCCTTCGGCCACATCATGGCCCTTCGAGACTTGGGGGATGGACGTTGTTGGTCCCATCTTTCTCCCGTCGACCAAAGGTGACCGATTCATCCTGGCAATCACCGATTACTTCTCCAAATGGGCTGAAGTGATTCCGCTCAAAGAAGTTAAGACAAGCAACGTCATTGCGTTCATCAAATACCATATTATCTACCGATATGGTATCCCGAGGCGACTTGTACATGATAATGGTCCTCAATTTGTCAGCAATGCTTTCATCAAGTTTTGCGAGAAGTTTAAAATTTAGGACGTTTCGTCAAAAGCTTACAATCCCCACAATGAACGGATTGATTGAGGCCTTTAACAAGACAATTATAAAGCTTTTGTCAAAACTCGTGAAGACTAATAAACGAGATTGAGATGATAAGCTTGGCGAAGCTCTATGGGCCTATCGCACCACCGTTCGCATGCCTACCGGAGTGACTCCGTACTCTTTAGTATATGGATGTGAAGTAGTTCTCCCATTAGAAATTCAAATTCTATCTCTTCGAATCGCTCTCACAACAAAGATGACGACCGAAGAACAACATCAGAAACGTCTCGAAGAACTCGAGATGCTTGACGAAAAGCGCTTGGAAGCCCAACAACACATTGAGTTCTGCCAAGCCAGAATTTCTCGAGCCTTTGATAAAAAGGTTCAACAATGGAGTTTAAGGAAGGAGACTTGGTATTAGCCGTCCGACGAGCAATGATCCTTAATTCCAAAAAGAAAAGCAAGTTCGAACCTAAATGGGAAGGACCGTTTGTGGTAGAAATAGTCTACTCAAATAGCGCATATCACCTTTTTACTAAAGAAGACGACCGACACATAATGCTGATAAACGAGAAGTTCCTAAAAAAGTATTATCCTTACATTCAGGATAACTCATCTAATGGAAAGTTCCCGGAAGAATATTACGTGTAATATTCTTAGGGATAACCCATTCACTACAAAAAATGATGGACAAGAAATCCTTGCTTGGACTCTAAAGGTCCTCAAGGTTGAAGCGTATCTTACTATCGAGATCAAGTTCACCAACTCTCATGAATACCTTGGTCGAGACGAGATTCGATTACTCTGATAGATCAATCTTTTCTCGCAAAACCCCCACTGAGTGATTCGTACAAATCAACACTACTATTGTTATTTGTACCCCACTCCCGTTGCTGGCTTGGTCAAACCTATAAAAGTTAGGGCCAAAGCCAGAATCCCTCTCGATTCCTTCAATGAACGAGAGGTCCACCATTAAAGCTGAATTTTCCTTTCGATAAATGGAAAACCTCTATTCAATTTGAACGATCAAACTTATAAAAGTTAGGGTCGTATCAATTCCCTACTTAGTTAAACCTCTCCACGGTTTACATCAAAGTTGGATCATCATCTCGATAAACGAGAAATTTGTCTTTCAATCAGGTAACCAACCCTATAAAAGTTAGGGTTACCTAGATCTCTTCGATTCTCAGAGTGGAAATCCCACTTTTAGTTTCACCATTCAATAGTTTCGAAGAGGAGATCCCACTTTGAGTCTTCTTTCGCAGGAGATAGAATATAAAATTCTTCTTCTCCAGCATCATCTCGATAAACGAGAAATCTGACTCCTGAATGGGTAACCAATCCTATAAAAGTTAGGGTTATCCGAATCATTTTATTATCAGAGCGGAAATCCCACTCTAAGAGTTTCTTTTGTAAAAGGTGGAATATAAAATTCTTCCTCTACGACATCGGGTTTTGTCTTTACCCTTAGAAAAGACATAATCTTTCCACAAATAAATCCATGTTTTCTATGCATGGGGAACTTTATCCCGAATCCTAAGTAGGGATAAGTCAATACCTAACACGCGTTGCCGGTTTAGTCTTTCACCGATTAAAAAAGATACCAGAATCTAAATCTGGGGACTTTTATCCTGAATCCTAAGTAAGGATGAGTCAGCACCTAACACGCGTTGCTGGGTAGTCTATTCCCGTGACAAAGATAAAGTCTATGTATTCAATGTCATAGCGTCAAGCCTAAGAGAATTCATTCTTTTAGCACAACGTTATATGTGAAACATGTTTTAATAATTCACATGCTAGCCCGATTCAAACGGTAATCGGTAAAGGCACATCAAATCCGTTAAAGGCTGATGATTTGCCAAAAATCCTACAAATATTGTATTCGTTTGTTTCACAACTGACAAAGAAAAAAAATCATGATAAAAGAAGAAGCGTGCTAAGTCAAATACTGGGCTTTTACTAATAAATAAAGTCAAAGCATACAATAGTAAAGTTCATCAACTTGAACACGATCGGCGACTGAGAATATGAAGTTCCAACCTAGAAAGTTTATCTGCATAACCCCGCTCGAGCTCGACTTGCAGATCAGCCTGGACAGAGTCTTCAGAACTGCCCAATATCTTCGCAGCTTCACCTTTTAACTTGACCAGTCTCTCATGTGCGAACCCTAGTTTCTCAAGTGTCTGTCTACGAGAACTCTCTAGGCCAGCCAGCTCGCCTGCAATGATGGCACCAGACTCCTCAGCATACTTCAAGGCTTTCTTGAGTTTGGCTATCTCCTTACGGTTGGAGTTTAAAGAACTGAGTAACTCAACCCTATCTGTGTCCTTCCTCGCGAGACTAGCCATCATCTGCATGTTAGAACCCTCCTGTGACCGAAGCTCACTACCAATGGAAATTCGGATGCCGTGCCATTGTTTCAATTTACACTCCAGTTGAGAAGACACGAAGGAAGAAGACCCACCAGCCTTCAACTCCTCTAACTCCTGGAATTCACGCTCCAAAACGACAAAGTCGGAGGTGAGGGAATCAGCTAGCTGAGGATATCCCTCCTCTCTAAACATAAGCATGTATCGGGCAAGAGAACGTCTAAACTGATCGAAACAGTATCTCTGATGAAGGATTTTCTCGATCATTCCGTCAAAAAAGATGACGAAATAACCAAGATCCACACGGAAAATATCCTTACTAGGATCAGGATCGGCTAGTAGGGCTATGACGCACTCGTATGGAGATTGTGAAGAGCCTACAAGTAATTACGCAGAGGGGTAAAAGACTCTAGAATATAGTGGGGAAATTCAGAGCGAATTATAAGCTTACCAGCGCCAACAGAGGTTCCTTCAGTTTGATATCATGTACTAGGCTCCACTAATCTAATCTCGGTAGGCTCGAAAATAGTAGCAGGCGCAACCGTCGACGGTATATCGACTCCTCTAGGTGATTCTGCAATGCCTATCGGGTTCGGGGGAACAACAACCTGAAGATGAGAATTGAACGGATGACCCATAGCCATGCTTCTCTCCAATGGGGAAGAGATAGAACCCTCAGGCAAACTAGGGTTGCTAGAAATCGTAGATGTATCAGTCCTAATGGCTGGTCTTACGATTACAATTCTTTATCAGTCAAATAGAAATTTTGACAAATGAAGAGAATGACAATGTCAGGGATTAGATGCATACCTGCAGATGAACCACCCTCAGGCAAACTAAGGACTCCAGAAATCGTAGATGTATCAGTCCTAATGGCTGGTACTACGATTAGAATTTCTTATCAGTCAAATAGAAATGTAATGACCATAAAATTTAATACTAGTTAAAATATTTTTTAGTATTTTTAAATATTTAATTATTATTTTTAGAAGAGTATTTGTATTTTTCTCGGCCTTCTAGAATTTTCTATGATTTAAAAGTCTAAATTTTATATTTATTTAAATAATTTTAATATTTATAAATTTATTTTGTGCCGTAAAAAATTTTAGAATTAATTTGTTGTGTTATCAGTACTATTACGTATTATTTTAAATAAGATATTATATTATTAATATTATTACGTATTATTTCATATAATACATGCTATTATTAATTACGTATTTTTGGTATAATTTATTGTATTATTTCTACTATTACATATTATTTGTCGTATTAGTATAACTGATACGTTTTACTGTGTATATAGTTATCCCATAATTATTTGATTTAAAATGTAAGTAAATATATTTTTATTATTAATTATTCTCGTTTAATTCTATAATATGTGTATATTTCGAATATTTCGTATCAACTGTTGTATTAGCCCAACATGTACGTTTTTAATTGTAGATAATTATTTCGTAATTAGTTTAATTTTTAAATACCCGTAATTATTTATTTTAATTATTTTTTGTTTAATTATCCCTAACCCTAATATGCCCTATATATATACTTTTCTTTTGTTTTTCTTCTTCCTCTTCACGACAGTCGCCTCCATTCTTTTCTCTCTCCTTCTCTTCTTCCCCAAAACACCCGAACCCATCCACCACTACCCGCTGCCCCTAAGCTGACGCCGACCATCTTCCTCAGCCACGGTGACCGCCCTCTTAACCAAGGCTGCCTCTTCCTCCTGTAGCCGTTCTCCCCTCGATGCCACCGATCACCTAGCTCGAGTCCTCCACCCTCAGCCATCGCCGCCGCGAGCCCCGCCCGAACCTCCAGCTACCATCTCCCCTGTAGCCCGTCGCCTGAGCCGCCACCAGTACCTTCCCCATTGCCCACGTCAACCAGTCGAACTCCCCCCCATCCCCTGCCCAGATCCGACAAGCTGAGCCGCCTCCAACCACCCGTGTCGGCCCCGTCGACCCCGCCTCTCGCCGAACCTCTTTGCCGAGCCGCCGCCAGTCGCCCCAGCGGCCGCCGCCTTGGCTGTCGATGTGGACAGAGCTCCGACAGCCCACGTAGCAGCCCCTTCTTCCTCTAAATAGCCCCACCGATCCGCGTCGCCACCTATCGCTCGAACCCCGAGCTTCCGTCGATGCCACCATGCCGTACTCAGTCGCAGTCCGCCCCCTTGTCGCTGACGAGCGTCGCTGAGATCCCGCAGCCCTCGCCGGAGTTCCTTCTGATGCCACGCTCCACCGCGTACGAACCGACCCGTGCCGTCGACGTCGATTTGTTCGACCCGCCGAGGCAAGATCTGGCCTCTCCATATTTTCTCGTTTTATAAATAATATCGATTAAATAATTTAATTAGATAATGTCGGTAATGTGCATATTGTGAATATTTGACGTTGAATGTTGATAAATAGTATTAGATAATGTTTTAGAAATAATAATGAGATATTTTGTGGTAATTATATCTAAAAATTAACGAGCATGAAATGATGAGTATGTGATGTAAATAGATTTTATGAGATATTAATAATTTTTGTATATTTATATCTAAGTATTTACGGACATGAAATGACAAGTTAGGTGTTAGAATTAGATTTTACAAAATATTATCGAAAAAGAAATAAATTAAAGGTAATTTATAAAATAG